>LOEQ01001902.1:205141-224263 GCA_001685075.1 Bramus lutescens
GAGAGAGAGAGAGAGAGAGAGAGAGAGAGAGAGTAGCTGGGTGTAGTGGCACACACCTTTTATTCTAGCCCTTGGGAGGCAGAGCTAAGTAGATCTCTATGAGTTCATGGACAGCCTGGTCTACAGAGGAAGTTCCAGGACAGCCAAAGATACACAGAAAACCTTGTCTCAAAAAACTCAAAAACTATAAGTAAAAATAAAAGAAATAGAGTTTAAAATAAAAGCCACATAAAGATGGAAAATACAGAGGGTCTGGATACTGTATATTATTGTCTTTGAATTGTATGACTGCCGAGGAAGGAACAACCGCTGCTAAAAGACATTTGATTAGAAATGCTGCTGGATTAATACAACATATATATTTTGAAAATGCCTTTATTTCAAAATCTAAATCAAAAGATATGTTACTTTCGAGAAGAAGTTTTGCTTTTGTTTCCACAGAAAATGAGAGACTGTGGATTCTTTCTGGGCTAAGAAAAATCAGGGAACAGGAGAATTCTGGGAATTCATGAGAATTCCTTATTGATAAAAGGTACCAAGCCATGGGGCTAACACAGACAAGAATTATGGGCTAATTTAAGATGCAAGAGTTAATAAAAAGCCTGAACTAATAGGCCTATCAGTTTATAATTAATGTAGGCCTCTGTGTGTTTCTTTGGGACTGAACGGCTGTGGGACTTGGCGAGACAGTAACCTCTATCAACAAATCAGTTTGTCCCTCAGATTGCTTTTGGTCATGTTTATTAGAGTAATACCGCTATATACTTGTTCTTTTATTAATTGTAATGTATTAGTTGCTGTAAAATGAAAATTTAAAACCCATTTATATTAACTTAGTTCATATACCACAAATAATCTGTTATCAGTTATTTTCCTTTAATTCGTATGTGAGATTTTGTGTTTAAATAATTTCCTCACTGCTTATGCCAAAGTGACAAACATTTCTTAGACACTGTGCTCAGACTGTGTCTTCTTCTTATTGAAGAGTTTTCTTCAACATTTTGTGTGGCTCAGATATTCTGGGGAAAATGCTTTGTTGCTTGATTCAAACAGTTTTACATTTTATTTGTACTTTTGTGGGACATATTTGATGGGACAAATTCTGGGTTGCCCCCTTTTTATTATTATAATGGCCAGTCCACTACTTTCTGAGTTACATAGTTTTCTACTGTTATACTTTTTCCTCTTTATGCAATATGCTTAATTTCAACCTTGGTTTTGAAAACCTTAAATTGATATTTTATTTTTAGTATCTATGTTATTTTGGCCTATATTCTGCTTGTGTTTTTCTGAGCATCTGGAATCTTCTTTTGAAATATTTATTTTTAGAAAGTTCATGGTCAATGTCCTCCAAATATTTCTTCTGCTCCACTTACTTTTTCATTCTGGTCTCATTCAATGTGTATTAAAGTATATATTATTCAGGAGCCTTTGTTGAGGTATATTTTTTTGTGTGTGGATCTTTTTTAGTTTAAATATTAACAAATAACTCACAAGGCTTATATTCTACTTTACTGATTCTTTTATTGTGACTAATAACTTACTGAAAACCCATCAAAAAATCCTTTTGGCTTTTGAAAAGAAAAGTGTTTAAAAATACAGAGCGCTTTAAAAAAATTTCATGGCATCTTACACAGGAACCGTGACACTCTTCTTATAATACCAAATTGAGTGTACACATGCTTATGTCAATACCCATGCCAAGACATCTGCATCTCTGCTTCCAACTGTGTGAGTGTTTGTAATGGTTTTATTTTATTCATTTTCGTCTCTCTATGGAAGTTTCCTATGTAATTTGTTCATGTTATCTCTTTTCTGTTACCACCTTTAGCATGTTAGTCATAGTCATGTTCCCTTATGGATTATCACAGTATTTGATTCACCTCTTAGTCCTGTTGTATTAACTGCTTTAGCTCCTGACTACATGCAGTCTTCCCTTGCCTTACTTTGTATCTCACACTTTCTGGTTGGATACCAACCATGACGTCCTACTGAGGTTAACTCTGTCTACACCCAGAAATTTTCATGCTCTTTATATGCCAGACTATTGGTGTAGAGGATGGAATTACTCCAGTCAGGACTTGGTGCTTTTTTGCTATCATCCCTGCCTCTTGTATAAACATGTACCTAAGGGTAGGTAGTATGACAGCAGAGTGCTTTTATAGATATTTCTTCCCCAGCTTCTTTAGGTCATAAATAATCTTACATGTTTGAACCCTGGAATATGACTCTTCTCTGAAGTCCCCTCCTCCTTCTTGACACCCAGTCTAGGCTCATGGTAGTTAGAGTGGCTCCTTCATGTAGTAGTCCTTACTTAACCTTAGCATCCTTCTTACCGTACGGAATTCTCAGCTTTGGGGAGTTCACAATACTTATATCTGTCTCTTCCATGGCAAAATCTTTCTGTGGTTAAGCGGTCAAGTTTGGGAGGAAGCTCTCTTAGTGGTGGCACACCTCTGTTGAGTGTTGGTGTAGGACCATAAGACAGGGACAATGGCCCGCCCTTCCTCTATGGGAGGATGTTTCCTACATCTTTCTCTATGCATTTTTGCCTACGGATACCAATGTGTCCTGTCCTTGGGAAGATATTTTGTTTTTCCCAGAGGGAAGCAGGTTTTTCTTCTATCCATTCTATAGTGCCTGCTATTTTTGCCTGTTTCTGGGCCCAAAAACTTTTGCTATTTTCCTCTAGCAAACCAAGAGTTTGCTTCCAATAAAGGTATTATATAATTCAAAAATGTCTACCATGCCCTAACCTTATATTGTTTATATCTTCAGAGTACCACTGATGTTTTATTAGTTCAAAGTCATAGTTAATTACTGCTTTTTCAGTCAACCAAAAATTTAAGTCGGATTAAACCTGTTTTTAGGAATTCACAGCCTATTTTTTTCTAAGATACTCTAAAACATTGTACCTGACATCTATTATCCATAAGTAAAATAAGCCTATAGGGCTATAAAACCTGCATTGCTATTTTTGGAACTCTCTGCCCAGAGACTAATTAATGTTGTTTCATGTCATTATACAGATATCCTGGCAAATTTCATGATTTGGTTTTTCTTTTCCATTTGGGTAATGATTTGTGCCATTGTTTGGGAAATCCAATATTGTGATCTGCATTTCCTGCGCATATGAAAATATGTCATGGTGACATTCACATAAAGTTGATTAATAATTAATAATGACCTTGTGATTTTTTTCTTGATTCACTCTAGTATCCCTGAAGTCATTGCATGTGCCAATGAAGACAAGGTAAATCTTGATTATTTGAGTCTACTCAGTCAGTGCACAACCATTTGTCAAGCTGAGCATGGATAGTCTTAGGTGGTTGCAGCTCAAAAGTTAGAATGTAGGATTGGTGAAATAGCTCAGTAAAGTACCTGATATCCAAGCACAAATACCTGTCTTCAATTCCCAAAACCTACATTAAAAGAAAAAGGCCTGACATGATGATATATTGGCATGCACTTATAATTCCTGTACTAGGGAGGGAGAGACCGTCACATGCTTGGGGCTTGTTGAACAGAACGACAGCCTATTGTGTGGGTGCCAGGTCAATGAGAGACCTCATTTTTAAAAAAATGTGGTAGATTGCCTCTGAGGAATGACATTCCAGGCTGATTTCTGGCCATCACATGGGCACACAGTTATAAACATATTTGCACTCATATGAACATACACACAAAAAACGGAAATACACATTAATGTTTGACATAACATTGCTATAGTCTATTGTAATCTGTCTTTTTCATTGTCTACTTTTAGATCTCATTATCCTGGCCAAGCAGTAGTCTCTAGCATTGAATAAACCTTCCCTTATTAGAATTATTTTTAGGTGACCATCACTGAATTTCCCAAAGAGAGTGGTGCATCTGCATGAGTCTTCAACCTACAGGAGATGGACATTGTAATACCTCTGGTAATGGACAGGCAAAGGAAAGGGAGCGTACCTCATCGTCAAACGTGGGCCACTCATGACTGCATATCAGGATAAATATGCAGCCAGCTTAATGAGGAAGAGCTCTCTGAAACAAAATATTTCTTTCTGTGTCCTGACACCTAATGGGGGCAGAATTTAAACTAATGACAGTAGTACTGGAGGCAAACACTGCTAAGTGTGGAGGAAGCCTTAGACCCTAGTCCACAAACAGCTTGCCGATGTGGAGTTTAATGGCTCGGAAAGCTGTTCATCCTACATTAGGCCGCCTCACAAGCTGGGTAGAAAGTCAAGGGAAAATGTCAGCTGAGGCCAAGGATCTCCTCCATGGGTTGGGAACATTGGAATAGTCTTATCAGGCAATACATGGTGTGAAATGTGTTGATTTGGGCAAGTACAGAGGAGGTTTAAATGAGTCTTGAGTCCATCCAGTTGTTTCTTAGGTGTGAGAAGTGGGTAAAGGGGATTGGAAAATATGAACTCTTTCTCCTGGGAATGAGGGCTAATTCTAAAAGAGGCCACAAATGTCATGGATTTAAAACCCAGACAGTCATGTTCGGTTGTAATTCACACACATTTAGCAACTGAAGGACCCTGACTCATGACCCAATCAAAACCTGAATTGGCTGCAGAAACAGAGGCTTTCTGTATTTTTTTTTAATATGTCATAGTGTGGACCACACTCCCCAATTCCTTTTCTTGCCCTTTTTTTCCCCAGGAAGAACCCCTCTGCCAACTCCACGCTCTCTAGAAATATCTCATACTCAGATAATTGTCCTCCCCAGGCAAAGCTGTCTGATGCCCAAATACTGGCAGGCCTGAGCTAAAGAATGATGTGATCAGCCCCTCCCAACCTACAAACTTAGGGCAACAGACGAGGATTAGAGGAATGGACAGGAAGTTCTGCTTCTCTCTCCACAGCGCCCCAGCTGCCTTTGTCCTCACGTCTCCGTTTCCGTGTTGAGTGAGAGGGGAGTGGGAGAACTCACCAAGGCAAATCATAGAAACGTCTTGGGCATGCCTTTTTTTTTCATCTACTTTAATCAGGTGGCAGGAAGCAGAGAGAGGTTGCGTTCTTTTCCATACAATGGACTGGTCTTGCTGAAGTTTCATGTTTAGGTTGTCATCAAGATATGCAGTGGGTTTCATTACTCCTTCCACTCCTACCTCTCTTAGAAACGAGCACGATGGTCTTTATATTGGGAACCCCATTTCTGTGTCAGATACCCCGTTCCCTTTACATTTGCTCTTTCCATGACAGCCAGGGTGATGTTTAAAAGAAGAAGTCAAATAATTTCACTTCCCTGTTAAATCCCTCCCCAAGTTTCTCGTTGTACACTCAGACTCTTATTTTTTCCCACTCTGCTATGACTTCCTCCTTTTCCCTCTCTCCTGGCATCATCACACACCTTCTTGCTTGTCGCACACACCTCAGTCATGCCCTTGCATAAGTCTTTGCTTTCCTGCTCTCCCTGCCAGGAACACTCTTCCCCAGTTATTTCGGTGTCTTTCTCAGCAGCCTGTCTATAACACGTCTCCCCCCACCATCCTTCAGTCTACTCCTTGGGTCTGTGAGTCTCTGTACAGCAGGAACTCTGATGGGTTGCTGGGTACAATTAGGCCAGTAGCAATAGTATTCAGCCAAAGGCAAATATTATTTCCAGAAAATAACCTTGATAGATGATCAATCACTAGTTTTCCATTTAGCATTAGCTCAGTATTAGAATAGTCAGTTGGTAGAGTGCTTGACGTGGAGGCAGGAAATCCTGATGCTGAGCTCCACAGCCCAGGTTTTTTGGTGATGTTGCTTTTGTTTCTGTTGTTTTTTTTTAAATTATTATTTGATTAGTTGGGTTTTGTTGTTGTTTCTTTCAGCCCAGAATTATTCCATGCACTTGCAATCTCAGAGCAGGGAAGGTGGAGACAGGGCTTTCTAGCAAGCTTGGTGAGTTCAAGGCCAATGAAGGATCTTGTCTCAAAAAAAAAAAAAACTAAGGCAGAAAGTTTTTTTTAAAAAGATTAGCTGGTCTCCATATGTACACACACACACCCCCCAAACAATCAAATTTAAATGAATGTAAACACAACATTTTTCCAGCACTTCCTCCTTTAATTCACACGATTTGTGACCAGGCTACTAATGCTTGATAGAGTTTAGAATGTTTAGGAGAAAGTGATAGTGCACACCCATGACGCAAAAACACATACATACAACACAGATACACATACACATCTGCACACACTACATCCCCTCCGCCCTCCACACACCATTTACTGAATTCTTTTAGTGTTGTACATTTGTAGACAATGTACAACTGACCACTTGGAATAAGATAATCTATCAGTGGGCTCATCCCTGGAGAAGACTGATTCTCCCTCCCTCCGCAGTCATTGATTGCTTGTAGCTCTTTACCTAGTTGTAGGCCTTTATGAGACCTCCCTCCTCCATATTGGCATATCAGCTGATGATTCCATTATATAGGTCTTTTGTAGGAAACCGCATTGCTAATATTTTGTGGGTACAGCTCCTCTATCATGTCTAGAAGAAAGTCTCTGGCTCCAGGAACCCTGGTTTAGGTAGCGTAATTTCTTTGAAGCATTCTCATAAAGCAAAACTGTATATGAAACTTGAAGAAAACAGTTGCTGAACATTGTCGGAGTTTAGGCTTAAGACTGCTCTCCTCACTGGAATGATTATTTTAAACAATTCTGCATTCATTTGCAGTTTTACATAACCACAGGGGGAAGATGCCCTCAGACTATGTATCCAGATGAGAAAAGCAGAGATGAAAGTGATTAGTTTTTGAGATAGCAAATTTTTCTTTGATTAACAATCTGCCGCTTAGCTTTCCTTTAATGAATATTAATTAGCATTTTGGCGGAGCAGGCTAGCAAGAGTATCCTCAAAGCTCATAAAATGTAAGAAGCTCATGAAGTTTCTAGATGCTTCAGTGTGGTTACATCTTCAACAGTATCTGTCTCATGTGGCAGTTTGTATAAAAAATGATCAATTAATAGTTCCTGCAAGGCAGCCATGGGTTTCTATAGCAGATTATTAAACCTGTATTTTATTATAATGCCTTCTTAACCTGTGGTCCTCAGTTAATCGTATTTGAAGACCTCAGGTAAACACATGTTAAAACAGCCCCTTTAATCTTTTACATGGGCCCTACTTTAGTTGGCTTTGAATGAAAACCATGTAAATGCGCTCAGTGCATTTCTGCTAAGGCAATGGGTAGTCTTTACATTAGCATGTTATATGATTGATTCTGAATTTACAGCTAATGGGTGTTAGCAAAGAAATGGAAGTTGGTGACTAGCAAATGACATCATTTCCTTTCGGCTGTTATGCTAAAACACTGACCCAAAACAACTTAGGGGAGAAACCAAGCTTTGTTTCCAGCTTACACTTCTGGGTCACAGCCATCGTTGAGGGAAGTCAGGGTAGACATTCAAAGCTGGAAGCCCAAGGGAGGACTGCTTGCTCATCCGTGCGACATCACCTCCCAGCAGGAAACTCACAGCTGAGGAAGTACAGCAGGCACCATGAAGGGTACTGCTTGCTAGCTGACTTGCTCAGAGGTTCATGCTTAGCTAGTTTCCTTACACAGTTCAGCCCAACCTGCTCAAGGATGGTGCTACCCACAGCAGGCTGGACACTCTTGTATCAATTCATAATCAAGACAATCCCCCATAGACACGCCCACTGGCTAATCTGACCAAGGCAATGTCTCAAGGGAGGCTCTCTTCTCAGACAACTCTAGGATGTGTCAAGCTGACAGTTGTTAAAGTTAGTTGGAACACTGGCGAGTTTTGAATGAGAAATACCTCCTCCCCACAGTCTTAGGCAATTAAACATGTCCTCTTTTGGTGGGACTGTTAGGGGAGATATGATTGTGCAGCCTTCTAGAGGAAGCCTGCCACTGTGTGTGCACTTTGAGAGTAGTTTGCTCATTCTTCTTCCTGATTGGGGCTCAAGATGTGAGTTCTCAGATTTCTGCTCCTGCTGCCACACCTGCCACTAGTTGCCATGACTCCCTACTATGAAAGACCTGTAATCCTCTGAAACCAGAACTTAAAATAAGCTTCCATGCATTACCTTGGTCTTGGTACTTTTTTCACAGCAACAGAAAGGTGACCAAGACAGACAGACGTCATTTGTGACATTATCAATGTCTGTGGCATGACTGTGGTCAAAAACTTACTTTATAGCCCATAAATATTTCTCCATTGAAATTTTCTTTGTTATTGGCTTTGCTGTTGTTAGGCAGCAAGCCAAATATGGGCATGGTGGAAACTGGCATTACTCCATTGAGTTGTCAAACTTAAAGGCTGAAGACTGTTGGATAGCTATGTTGTTAGGCCATTGATGGATTTATCATTTCCCCTTTCCTAGAATCAGGACTATCAGTTAATCTTATCAGACTATGTCTAAAATATCTCTTGTTTTAAAATTTAATAAATAAAAAATGATTCTAACACCTTTATACTTTCGGAACTGATCTCCATACTATTTATATTTTCTCTGCTTAGGTATAAAAAACTTACTGTGGATATTCTCGATGTGATCCATCCTCACAGATACAAAAAAAATCAGAAATAGGATATTTTAAAATAATCTTTGGGGCTTAGGTGGTATTAAGTAACAATAATCTAATAATATTTACCAATTAGGAGTGTTACCATATAAATTATTACAGCTATGAAAACCATTTGTCTCTAGTTTTACCTACCAACTACTTTCATTTAGATGCTTTAAATAAATACTTTTGCCTGCTATTAGGACAATAATGTCTTTTACAAAGTTAATTCTGCATACTCTGATTAATATTAATAAATTATCTATAAATATATTATTCATTTAGCTGTTTGAAAAGTGTTAGCTGATTTTATATAAAAAGTTAATGTCTTTCAAAAACATGGATTGCAGAAGTTTTCTCTTTCTGCCACGTCATACACACATGTTTATGTTTTAGTCAGCCAGGTGAATTTTAAATCATAAAGCATAAAGCTGGGAATGTCGCTCAGTGATATAATATTTGCAAGCATGCAACCCAGTTAGACTTGTCAATCACCTAACCAAGGGACCGCCCATAGGAAGGCTGGGTTACATTGTCATGCTAAAGAGATGGACAGAATATTTTTTCCATTAATGAGAAAAGGCATTTTCCTCCCCAGAATTCTTGCCCCCAGCCCAGTTCCTAGAGGCCCAGCAACAATGAAGCCCAGTTACATCTGTCAATATTGCTGAGTCTTTACTCAGAAAAATGAAACCTTTTCCTTTTCTTTTTCTCTGTTTTTTTCTTTTGGATGCGTGATAGAATCTAAGGATTTTTTTTCTGACACTTTGGGCTTTTTTGCTTTTTCCCTAAATCTCCCTTCCCCACCATGTCTGCTGTCATGAAACAGGCCTCCTTGCCTGAAGCCCAAACTGCATGATATTTCTCTTCTCTCCTCCATTTTCCTCCTCTGGGTAACTGCTGAGATTTACATATAGCCTCCTCTGTTATTTTTACTTCTTCCTTTCAGACTCTAATAAAATTGCCCCCAGCTTCTGTTTGAGTCCATTCTTAAATGTTTTTATCAATGAGAATAAGAATTCTGAGACCCCAACTTTTCTTATTGTAATTGTTGTGGTGACTAGATATATGGTATTGAAATTTTATATGCCATCAATTTCAGAGGCAATTAACAAGGTGTAGTGTCATCTGGGTAAACCCATGACTTTGAGAGGTGAAGGTAGGAGAATCAGGAGTTACACTGTGTTTTTGAGGACAACCTGAACTATGAGACACTGACTCAAAACAAAACACGATTTTAGAGGCAATAACTATGGAGTAGATTTTCCAAAAACAACATCCTATACCACATGGTAGATTTAGGTAGGATTCCATGGCCAAAGTTGGAATCTGGCATACTCTAATAACAAAGTTTTGCACTAAGTGAATTGAATGAACAGGTCTAGTGTTCTTCTACCTAAAACCTACAGAATGGAAAGCAGACTCGATTTTTATCTCAGTATAACACTGTGAAAGAAAAGATGTTTGGACAAACATTGGTCCATTCTACCAAGCTTTCATGTCATCTTTCATGCATCTGGCACATTCTGAGGGCTGTAGGTAGCAGCTCTGTAGAGAGGAAACCAGGGATAGACAGACAACACACATACAACACTTCCCATAGCACACCAGTCAGTTTCTATGACAACCATTAGTGCAACTTAAGGAACAGTAATTGCAGCTTTTATGTCAGATGGTTTGGTAAAGGAAGATGCTTCCCTTCAATAAAACGAGGGCTTGACCTATGTGGTCCATCTCAAGAAAGAATGTTGCCAGCAGGGAGTAGGGTATCCGCAGAGGCACTTGCATATTTGAGTGGCTGAAAAGAAACAAAATTAAAGAATTATAAATGGCTGCTATATTTTATAGTTTTCCACAATGAGCTCCCTTAAGATACTTCCGCATCCTAGAAACTTGTTTTCAACAACAGCAAGTCAAGAACAAAAATAACAACAACAACAAAACCCATACTAATTACGACTGTAATACAAAAGCAACAATGGACAGGATTCCCAGTTTCAAGAAATGAGGTGAACTGTGTTGGGATGTCAAAGAAGCAGAGAGCGGCCTTTTGGCTAACTCAGCTGTGTTGATGGAGGGGTGAATGGGCAACAGTTTGAAGGAGAGGAGGGAGGGAAGGAGAAAGGTGTGGATTATGACAGTGACAGATTAACTAGAATAAGTTATCCTTAACTTTGTGCTTGTCCCCTTGCTCAGTTTTTGTCTCGCTCTATTGTAGTTCCTGTACATGAACATGATAGCATTTCCTCATTACTGTCCTGGCAGGCATGATGTTATTGTGTACGTGATTTTAGATAAGTGGCCACCAAAGGTTAGGAAAAAGATTTTCTAAGGAAACACCTGTGCCACACCCTTCAGGTATTAGACTATTACAAACGCATTCCCAAGGAATTGGACATTCGCCCAGGCTTCTCATGCTGGGAGGATGGAAAGGCTAAAGCCCTGGTACTGGGTGGTGGAGGAACCAGTCTCCCAGGAAGAGATTTCAAACAGTTCTGACAACTAGTAAGACCCTCTTCAGGAGAGACTAGAGACTAGGTAATGATGTGTCAACGATGGGCAGGACCATACCCTGGACCAGAACTGCTCAGTTAAGCATGCATCTTGCTTCCCATTTCAATAGAATCCTCATGTTAGTACTGGAGGGTCATTCTACCTCTTTATTTCTTCTTCTTTGCAACGTAGTCACACTCAGTAAATATTTTTACTCTGCGATTCATTGAGACATGTCTCTATAGTTGGCCTATTAGGAATAGAAAAGTAGGTATATTCCTACCTCAAAAAAAAAGTCTAAGGATCCAACTATGTTTCAGTTCCCTTAAGGAGATAACTTTGGATTCTACCCAGGGAATGGCTTGCTTACAGAAGGCTTTGGTCTAGGGAGTGAGTATGACTTGTTTTGTTCTAGCAACAGAATGTTTAACCATGAATGAAGCCCGAGATCTTCAATTGGTATGTTCGTTTCCTTTTATCATGTTAATGCATTTTTTTGTCTTACTCTTGCCTTTTGGGGTCAGGGATATTTTAAGCAATTGGAAATTGAATGCCCGCAAATTCCAGTATTCACTGGAACTCCCTCCCTATACTATCTTATATGATCCTCCGTTTTATTATTTTCATTTATGTCTTCATATTCTTTACTATGTCTCTAAATCCCCACAGTTTTACCTGGGCAAGAGGTATTTTTGTCAAAGCTGGTTCCCGACAAACTGTTACCTCTTAGGCTGGAAGAGAAGCATGGAGAATCGCAACTGTCTGGGCAGAAACTTCAGTTTCAGAAAAGAAGACAGATAATATGGGTAGAATCTTGGATCTACATGAAGTAAGGAAGGATCTCAGTGAATAAACACATGAAGACAAAATGCATATTAACCTAACAGTAGTCCACAATAGTAGTAGCAATAATTCATGTAACTATTCAAGCCATTGTGTGCATGCAGGTGTTCATGCATGTGTTTTTAAGTGAAGTGGCTGGGGAGATGGCTTGGTGGCTAAGTGTACATTGCACAGGAAAGAAGACCCAAGTTTTGATCTTCATAATCCACATTAAAACTGGACTTGGTGGCATGTGCCTAGAACCTCAGCTCTAAGTGGCACAGATGGGAATCCCAGGGATGCACTTGCCAAAACAATGAGCTCCAGCTTCAGGGAGAGACTCTGTGAGAATAATTTATATACACATGCATACATGTATGTATATAATACACATACATATATGTGTATATGTATACTAAGTGAAACTAATGACAGCTGAGCAGGACTATTGGGAATTATTTGTTATCATATGATATCTGCAATAATAATGATGCATTATGCTGTTATCTGAAAGCAGACTTGGATTAATTACTTACCATTGCAACTCTCAGACAGTCACTGAAAAGCTTTTTTAAACCTGGGCAATTAAAACGTTAAGAAAGGAAAAAAAAAACCTTGAATTTTACAAAATTCTCAGTTAAAAAGAGAAAAGATAGGGCAGTGAGGCAGCTCAGCAGAGTAGACGCAATTGTCCCACAAGACTGACAGAAAAGACAAGCCAGACTGAGGACCCTAATGTGATCTCTAGGACCCAGTTAGGAGAGCACTGACTCCACATATTGTCCTCTGGCCTTCCACACCTGTGTGGTGGTATGTGCATCCCCCATGAGAGAGAGAGAGAGAGACTCTCTCTCTCCCCTCTCTCTCTCTCACACACACACAACTAATAATAATAGATGAATTAATTAAAAAATAAAAATACAGACCAAGCATGAAGGATAAAGTAGGGCAACAAATTGAAAGCAGAAATGAACATGTTCATTATTGACCCATTGCACCGAGGAACAATTTAAAATTTTAATTTAAAATTTTGTGACTTATTTTTGAGGTAGTGGGATTCAAAAGTAAATTTCTGATCTTAAAACCTAGCGATTTAGAATTCAGGCATGAGGAATTAGCTTTTTCTACCAACTAATGTAAGAGATTACCTTCAACTGCCTTTAAAGTCATAGACTTACAATTCTCTTACCTCAGTCTCCTGATGCTGGTATCATACTCCTTACCACACTTAGCCCTCCACTTAGTTTTCTACATCTGGTTTCCCATGGTGATTTAAAAGTCCTATCTTTAAACTCTTGTGAATATTTCGGAAATATTTGGTCATTTTCTAGCCAGTAGTTTATTTGTTGCACACTAAACCATCCCACACCTTTCATCAAGAAATATACCAAATTCGAAAGAGAAGCACAGCATGCCCTGACACACAATTCAAATGTGCCATAAATCGTTCTTAACCTGTGGGTCATGATCCTTTTGGGTGTTGAATGACTCTTTCACGGGGGTTGCATATCAGATGTCCTGCATATCTGATACATATGATTCATAACAGCAGCAAAGTTGCGATTATGAAGTAGCAACAAAAATAACTTTATGGTTTGGGGGCCCCCATGACATGAGGAAGCTGTGTTAAAGGGTCACAGCACTAGGAGTTGAGAACCACTGCTTTAGAGAAAGAGGATTATATCACATACCATTCTTTCTAGTCAATCAAGAATAACATTTTGTGGGCTAGAGGGTTGGCTCAATGGTTTGGAGCACCTGTTGCTCCTGCAGAAGACCTGAGCAGGGTTCCTGCACCACAGGAGGCATATCACAGTCCTGTAGCTCCAGCTCCAGGGGATTCCCTCTTCTGGTCTTCACAAGCAAGGCACCCACACGAGCACATACACACACAGAGACGCACATCCACGAAAATGAAATAAATCTTAAAAGCAAACATTTTTAAAGTGTAAAGTTCTTCTCTTTTTATGTCTATTAGGCTATGAATCCATGGGGTATGAGTTTTAGTGGCTCAGGCTCCTTCCCATTCCTATCTTCTCTCATAACATGTTCTTTGAGTCAATTGAGCTGGTGCATTAACTGGACCCAGATCCTCTTCTCATTGGCCTCCTTCTTTCTCTAGTCCCTTTCTGCCACTCTTTTTAGCAAGCTATCTTTGCTTGTGGAGTGCTCAGAATGGTCAATGCGTACATTGATTCTCTTGAATTCTTGTCTTTAATTTGCTTATTTTCAACAGTGCCAACACACTTGGGTAGGCTGTAGACTGTCCCAGCTTGTCAGTGGTAACTTTTGTCTTTATAAACAGTACTCATTCCCTTGATAGACAAATGATTAGCCTTTATGTAGGTTCACATTAGTGTAGCCAAACAATCAAATCCATGTTTTCTAAAAGGTCTAGCAGAATATATATTGGTGTCTCTGCTTGTTTCCTTTGTGTTTGTCGTTTGTGATATGGGAAGACCTAGTCTGAAAGTGACTAGCATTACTTCATGGCTTGGGGCTCTGCATTGCATAAAAGCAAAGAAAGCAAACTGAGCCCTAGGTATGCATGCCTTTGTTCTTTCCCTGTCCTTGGATGTGATGTGACTAATAGACTTGAATTCTTGCCTTGGCTTCCCCTCAGTGAAGGACTGTAATCTGGAATGTAAAGCAGGGAAAGCCTTCCTCTTCTAAGCTGCTTTTTCTTATGGTATTTTTATCACAGAAACTATTGTGAAACAGAGACCGTGGCATGGTCCTTGTTTTTGTTTCTGCTCAGAAGTTTTCTGATTGCTTTGAATATCAATTGTCTAATACACTTAATAGAGAAAAGTTGTTATGGTAACAAAAAGACCCAGTGATAAATTACCTTCAAGAACACTATCTTAAAGCCAAACCTGATGGCACAGGCTTATATTCCCAGCTGCACGGCAGATTGAGGCCGTAGAAGTCCAAGTTCAAAGCCAACTTGGGTTACAGATGAAATTAATGGTCAACTTGGTCATATTAGCAAAAATCCTATCTCAAAAAGTCAAAAGAGGGTTGAACATATGGCTCAGTACTAGAGTTTCCTCTAGCATGCATGATGCCCTAGGTTTAACCCGTAATACTGCAAAACAAATAATAAATATTCTCTTTAAATAAGATGCATATCAATTAAGATACAGATCGTTGTCTTGTGTTATGGAAAAGGAAATGAGAACATGTGCATCTATTTTAAGCAGATGGGACGTCAGAGCAAGGAGAAATTACTTTCAAGGATAAAGATGTTATAAAATGACAATATAGTCCTAAGTGTGCGTGTGGTTAACGAGAAACACATCAGACAATGATTTAAGGAACTACAGGGGAGAAGATAGATGAACACACTAATGGGAAACTTTGACATTTTTCTGTGAGACATTGACATCTGACATTAGATAGAATCAGCAAAGGAATAGTTGAGATGAACAATATCATAAATCAGTTACATACAATTGGCATGTTTAATGACCTCCTCTGAGAGTACGATACACGTTCTTCTCAAGAATTCATGGAATATTCACTGAGATAAAAAACATTCTGGGCAATAAACCTTGGCCTATTTAAAAAAATAAAAAGAGTATAATTTATGTTCAGGCCACAACAGAATTAACATTGAAATGAAAAGCAGAAATATCATTAGGAAAATCTCCCAAATGCTAAAAGATTAAACACATTTTTTGTGATATGAGTCACTGAGAAAATTTCAGGAGAACCTTTAAAATATCTTAAACTTCCCAAAGATTAATAAAAATATTAATAATATACTTTGAATTGAAAATAAAAATAATATTTATTAAAATTAATAGGATTCACTGTTCTTAGAAGAAAATGTTTAAGATATAATACATGCATTAGCAAATGAGGGAGACTTAAAAATCAACACTATACTCTTCCATTGTAGGAAACTGGGAAGAGAGGAGCAAATGGAATCTAAAATAAGCAGAAACAAATAATAAACATTAGAGCAGTAATCCTTGAAATTGAAAGCAAAAATCCAGTAGGCAAAACACTGAAACCAAAATCATCTCCGTGAAAAACATCACTAGGTTTGTTTCAGGGCAGCAAATAACAGAAAAGAAGAAGATACAATGCTATCCTCAAAAGTGAGGTGACATCACTACAGATCTTACAGATACTCCAGACATAGATGAAGATTATTATAAACAACCTACACTTACAACTTTGATAGCTGTATGAAATGGATCAATTACTTGAAAGATAAACTCAAGAAGTAAAAGGCAATTTCTTTCTTTCTTTCTTTTTTCTTTTTTTTTTTAAAAAAAACTATTTTATTGATTCTTGGTGGAGTTCCCACCATGTATCCCGGGTTACACTCATCTCCCTGTCCCTTTGCTTCTGAACCCTCTGAACTAACCCCTCAAAACAAAATTTAAAAGTAAAATCAAAAAAATAAAAGATCACCACCAACAACAAAATAAAACCAAATTTTGGCATGGAAGCTGCAGTGTGGCCCAGTGGGTCACACCGTATATTCTTTAGTCCGCATATCTTTACTTATAAATGTTCATTGCAATGAGTTCAAGTCTGGTTCAAGGTCTTTGACATCTGCTACACTATCAATACTGGACTCTCACTGGGGCTCCTCTTTTATATCCTATTGTTGCCTTGTGTCCTGGAGATTCTGTAGCTTTGGATCTGCAGGCCCAGTCCCTTAATATGCTCCAGTGGAACAGAGATGAGGTGGGTGTTAGGGTGGGCTAACTCACAGCACTCATTATCAGCCTGGGTGGTAGCTGGGTTCATCAGCCTGCTAGCTTTCCCTAATTGCCACCACCTAGGCGTGCTCTCCCGCACTGCTCTGACTAGCTCACCCAATGTAGCAGGCAGCAGGAGTGGGGCCAGTTGTCCTGCTCTCACACCAGCAGGGCCAGCTCACCTGCTCTCACACCAGCAGGGCCATGTCTACTGTTTTGCCCAGGTAAGGTGCACAGCCCACTCTCTGGATTGCTGTACTTGTGGAGGGGCAGGACTGGTCCTTCCATTCTCATGCCCCCAGAATGGCTCTCCTGCCTGTAGCAAGTGGCAAGGAAGGAGGGTTAGAGCCTATTTCAGGGAGGGAATGGGAACAGCTTTCCTGTTCTCATGCCTACAGGTCCAGCTCAACTGAATCCCCACCAACAGGGTCATCTCTGGTATGCTGCCCAGGCAAGGTGCTGTGCCCATTCTCCTGTGTGCTGCAGCTGGTGGAGCCAGAGCCAGTTCTCCCTAATGTTGCTGCCACTGGGGGACAGTGCCAATTTTTCCACTTTTATGACCTTAGAATCAGCTCTTCCACCCATAACAGGTGGCAAGGAGTAGGGGAAGGGGGAGGTCACCTCTTCCTTGCCTACTCCACCATGTGATAGGTGAAGGGTGGGGCTAGATTGCTGACACACATTCGCAGTGCTGGATCACTTGCACCTCTGTCAATGGGGGTCAGCTCTATTATGCTTCCAGGGCTAGGCGCAAGGACCACTGTCTTGAGTGCTGCAGTGGGTGAGGGGCAGGATCAGCTCTCCCACTCTCCTGACCACAGTGCCAGATTTTCCAGCCTGCAGTAGGTGCAAGGGGCGAGTGGTAAGGAGCAAGGTGGATATCTTTCCCTTGCCCTTGCTACCACATGCCAGACCTTGGGGAATAGCTCTGGCACTCTCTCCTATTCAGGGACAGCTCACCAGCACCCCTGACGGTAGGGACAGCTCTACTGTGCCTCTCTGGGGAGGAACAGGGCCCACTTTTCAGAGTGGTACATTTGGAGAGGGCCAGGGCCAACTTTGTGCAACCCTATCCTCACTGCTTTCAATGGTAATGGAAGCCATGGACAGCAACACAGACAGCAGCTGTGGTAGGTCTCCAGATGCAGACATGGCCCCTGGCAGCCGTCCAGACCCAGATGAGACACCATGGTCCTGGGTGGCAGCACCGGTCACTGAGATTGCCATGGACCCAACAGCATTGTGGCGCTTGAACCTCTACGTGGCTCCAGGTGTGGGCCCATATCCTGGGCATCTTCACTGCCTTTGATAGTGGCAGGAGCCTTATACACCAGCGCAGGTCCTGTCTGTGGCAGGGTCACCGACCCAAGCTTGGCCCGGGCCACAGCTTGGGCCCATACAAAGCCTTGACCCTAGGTGCATGTTACTCAGATCTATATGAAGCAGGAAGCAGCATAGCTCTTAGGCACCAGGAAAGTCACAGGTGGAGGTCCAGATCCTGGAAATCAGTGTGGCCTTTGGTGGCATATTGGGCCACACACATGAGCATAGACTCAGGCTGTAGTACTTCCATTGACACAGACTTGGACTTTGGCAACAGTCTGGACCTGGATGTCATTGTGGCCCTAGCTACCATTGCAGATTTCCCAGAATGGTATGGCCCAAGTGGCAACATGGCCCCAAATGCTAACATGTCCCTTGGTGGCAACCAAGACCCCAGGTAGCCACACAGCCTTCGATGATAACAGGAGCCACTGACATCAGCACAGACCCTGGATGCAATAGGGACGTGGACCCAGACATGGCCTGCTTCCACAGTGTGGGACTGGACAACAAGATTATCCCAGATGGCATTACAAACCATCCAGGTCTGTATGGCCCTGATGGTACCTTGACCTTTTAAAACCAACATGGTCTTGGGTGTCAGTCAGAACCGCAGGCCTCTGAACAGCCCTGGGTGGCAACTGGAGCCATGGCCATTAACTTAGAGCCCAGCCGCAGCAGGGCCTCAGACCCAGACATGGTCCCCAGCAGCAGTCTGGGCTGGATCACCATGGTCCTGTATGGTGGCATTGAAATCCTGGATTGGGATGGGCCCTGTGGGGGCGCATCCCTTGGATATCAACTTGGTCATAGGTGGTGGTCAACATTCTGGGTGTCCACAGGGCCCTCAGTGGTAAAGGGAGTCACAGACATCAACACAGACCCCCCCCCACAGCTGCATCAGCATCATGGACCAAGTCTTGGTCCTTGACTGTAGCCCAGACCCAGACATCTTGCCTTGGGTAGCAAAGTAGGGCATCTATCTCAGCCTGTTCCTCTCTGACTTTGCCTCTTCAGTTCTGCCTCCCTCCCAGCACATGAATCATTTTGCCCCTCTCTCTCCTTCTTTCTCTCCCTCCATGCCCCCTCCCCCTCCCTCCCTTCTCTCTCTCTTTCTCTTCCCACCCTCATTTTGCCACCCTGTAATCACTCACCATAATGATGCGCAGCTCAGTGCCAGAGGCTCTGGGCAGGCTCGGGGATGAAAATTCTTCCCACCCCAAGTCTAGACTTGAGTCCTCCCGGCCA
>LOEQ01001902.1:230616-247997 GCA_001685075.1 Bramus lutescens
CTTCTTCTTCTTCTTCTTCTTCTTCTTCTTCTTCTTCTCCTTCTCCTCCTCTTTTCTTTTTTTCTCCTTTTCCCCTCCTCTTCATCCTCCTCTTCTTCTTTTCATTCTTTGGGGGGTGAGAGGCAGAGAATCTACACTTGACAACAATGTCACAATGTTATTAGTGAGGGCTATGATGTTTATTTAATGTTCCCATTTCGGTTCAAACAGTCAAGCTTGTCCATCTACAGCATCTAAAGTTAGACTTGGCTGGAGAGCATATTGTAAAAAACAGGTTAGTCGCACTTAACCAATGCAATTAGAGCCCAAAAGATGGGGGAGGGGGAAGAATATTATTAAATTAAAATAAAACTACTTTTCCCTTAGGTAATAATAATAAGAAGAAGAAGAATAAACATCCATACCCCAGGCATCTAATCCTTACAGCTACCTTCATTCACATGCTTTCTACTTAACCATGATGGGGAAACGAATCAAAGTAGAGAGTTCCTCCTTTTAACCATTTCACAACCACCTAGATGACACTTCTAGCCTCTGCTCATGCTTTCCAACAGTGAATCAGGACAAGACACAGATTTGCTAATGTGCATGTAATCGCCAAAGATGAAGACACCTGGGCTTTTTAGTCTGTAATGTTTCTAAGACTGTGTTCATAAAATGTAAACAAACAAAGGGATAAGTCTCGGCCGAATAGGAGAAGTGATGTACAACTTGATGATCTGACCAATAAATATTCCTGACACATAGCCTAGCCCACACTCCCACTGTCTCTATGGCTTGGGCTCCATTGGTCTTCCTTCCTTGGTTACATCATTAGCTAACAGATCATAGGGATTAGATGCACTTAACAAAGCTTGGGTTGATAGCAGAACTGTGTGGATCTGCAGTTCTGGGGACCACATATTTTTCAAAATATCTAAACTTATTCTTTCCATCTTGTCTACATTAGGATGGCACATTTTGATCATGAAACACACTTTAGGTATGCATTTAGGTGGGTATTCTTCTGGAAGGAATAGTTCAAATTTAAAAGTCTCTCCTTCAAAGGGGGAATTCTGGGGGCCAAGAATGACTGTAGGAAAATAGTGGGTGTTGTTCTCATCTGGTTCTGCTTTAATGCCAGGAACTGGTTCTGTCAGCAAACACAGGGTTTCCTTGATGATCCTGCGGGGGCAGCCTGGCCATTTTGTCAGATTACGAGTTCAGCCTCAGTTCTTGTCTCTGGCTCTACTCACCTCACGCACGAGTCATTGAATTGCTTTTTGATGTAATGCAGACACGATTAATGAGGTTACTTCAAGGGTATTTTTTAAAAAAAAAACAAAACTCATGATGATATTTGTAATTATTAAATGTAAGACATCAAATTAGAATGTCTATAAAGTGTTTTTCAACTGAACATGATAGGGCAGAGGGGTCTCTACATTCAGTTAATTGTGACTTGATTGTTCTACTGAATCAATGCATAGATAGTATTGATACATAGATAGATAGTATAGACAATACATAGTCCTTTCTGAAGTGCCCATTGAAGGGGAAGAAGAAGGTAACCTGCTTGCTAAGGTGGAGGAAGGTTACAGACACATTTGCACTGGGCTCTCTTCTGAATTACAGATAAACTGAGTGTTTCTCTAAAGGTACACACATCTCTTTGGTGATGCAGATGACCCAAGTAGTTGTGCTTTATTTTGTTCTGTAGATATGTGTAAGAGAAGGCATATACCTGAGCAACTTAGCCTTAACCTGCTTTGGCCAAGAACCGGAGGGCAAGCATGGAATCGAATATGTCAAAGCTAGAATGTTAACCTTTGAGGGTACGTGGAGGTTTGGATGTTTGTGACTCTTGACTAAGACAACATCACCATTATTTGTGGTGTGCCGTTTAAGTCTGAACTACCCCCAACAAATCTGAAGGTTCTCTTCTTTATTGGTGATTAAGTACCAGGTTTGATAAGCCTGCTCTGACTCAAGCATACCCACCCTTTAAAGTCACAATCCTTCACATAGATCTTTATGGTTCAGGCCATACTCCCAGCCTAGTTCTGTGTGCAGGCAGAGCCCAAGGGAGTTTCAACTGTCAACATACTTCAGGCTTCTGGTAGTTTGTTTTTATCTTTTCTTGCTATGATGCATTTGTCTTGAAGTAAAAGCCTCCCTTGAGTATAGTTATGCAGAGTCTGTAAATGCTAAATATCCAAATTAGATATGTATGTGTGAAAGAAGTTTGGTTGGAAGAAGGTAGAGAGGACCACAGAAGCTCTTGGAAAGGCACATTTGAGGGTTATTTCCTGATCAGAGCCAACAATGCACAGCACTAGATGGGTTTGGGGCAGGACTGCTATAAAAACTCTGACAAGCAAAGCACTACTCTAGGGAAACTAAAACTTACGTAATTTTTCTATACTTCTGATAGGAATATAAATTGGTAAAGTCACCATGAAATTCAGTATGAATATTTATCAATAAACCACAAATCGGAATTACCTATGAAACTCCCTAGTGTATACCTGAAGGTCTGGAAGTCAACACAGCACAGAGATAATTGCACATCCATGTTTACTACTGTGCCACTCACAACAGCCAAGATAGGAAGCCCAATCTAGATTTCCACTGACATATGATCGGAGAAAGAAAATGTGACATATGGGCTCAGTGGAGTTTTATTCAACCATAAAGAAAAAGGAAATAGTGTCATTTGCAAAAACAAAAAAAGTTGGAATTGGAAATTATCATGTTAAATAAACTTAAGCTCAGTGAGAAAAATATTGCCTGTTTTCTATCATATGTGACACCTAACCTTAAGCATGCATGCAAGTGTGTGTGTGTGTTAATGCACTTGGAAATGGAAATGGAGGGAGATGTAAGGGCCTAAAGAGGAATAGAGAGAGAGTAAATGTGGTAAAATGCAGTGTATCATGTTTTCTGTCATATGCAATTTAGAAAAATAATGTGTTATGGGGGGAGAGATGAAAATATAAGGGAACCACTTGGGATAGGAGGCAGGAAAATGGAAAGGGAGGGGGGAAGTGGAGAGAGAGGGAGGGTATGAGAAAAACACAATACTTTATATAATTAATATATTAGTCTAATTAAATCCATCTATTCCTTATGAGCCAACAGTCCTGTTCTGAGCCTTGCAATCCCAGGGGGACTCGCATCCCTAGTGGTATTTACTGCGCCAGTGTTTATGGGTATTGAAGATGACAGAGATGTTTATCACAGTTAGTAAGATGTGGCAAGTGAAAAGCGCTGAAAACACCACAACAGTCTAATGGCAGGTCTAAAACTAAAAACCATGCCTTATAAAACAGGATGCCATTTGTATAAGATGTAAATTTAAAGGTTTACCTATCTAGAAAACAGCAGAAAACATTTTATAAGAAGAAATGCAAGTGAAATCATCTCATCATTTTATATATGTTGGGCATGGTTGTACAGAATTAAGATTTTCTAAATGTTTTGTATTTCACACATTTTATCGTCATTTCTCTTATTTTATTATTTTTATAAAGTATTTGCTGGTATAAATACTGAGGGGGTGTCTGTTTCTCCAAGGCTATTAATTTTTATTTTTCTCTTTGCTTTTTGAATTGCATGCATGTACTATTATTGGTTTTTGTTGAATTTGCCGATTGTGTTGCTATTTCAAATCTGTTATGGAGTCCCTTTAAACAATTTTTAATTTATGATTATTGCCTATTAACTCTGATGTTTCCATTTTGTTCTTTCTTATATATTTTCTCTTTTTGGTGATGCCATTCCGCTAAGTACATTTTCTGTTGCTGTAAGTGAGTACTAGAGTGTAGGTAAATTTATAAAGAGGAAAGAGGGCTTATTTAGCTTATCTCTGTAGAAGCCCCAAAGCATAACATTAACATCTGGTGATGGCCTTCCTGCTGGGCCAGAAGACACAGCAAGGGAGAGCAAGCTTGCTAACTCAGGCCTATTTTATTCTCTTTACCAAGCCCCTAATGCTATGAGGGCCCATAGCAGTGTTTGCCTAATCACATCGCCAGTATTCTACCTGCAAAGACATTTACACACGACTTTAGGAAGTCAATTTCATACCAGATATTTACATTATGATTCATAACAGCAGCAGACTTACAGTGATGACATAACAATGAGATAACTTTATGGTTGGGGGTCACCACAACATGTCCTGTATTAAAGGGTCACAGCATTAGGAAGGTTGGGAACCACTGCTTTACTGTGTCATATTCTTTTAAAGAATGGGCATTGTAGCTAATATAGTACTTATGGGTATTATAACTCTCTGCTCTCTGAAGCTTATTTTTGTTGTTTTCTTGTGTATTTGTTTTTAGCAGTTACTAATCCATGTTAGTGAACTCTGTTTTCTCCCACAATGTGAAGACTTTGATATGTTTACTAGAAAAGCCAAGTCTTGGCTTTGTATAGGTCTCTGAGGGGATAACAGTTTAAGCAATGACTTTATTTCACTACCTCTCACCTTCTATTCTTCCTGGTCAACTGTCTCCTTTATTGGGTATGACCATTCACCTATTAGTCTGCAGGAATAACAGGTGAGCTCTTCTAATTTAAAAAAAAAAAACAGGGAAATAATTGTTCAGCAGTCTGGACCAAATAACATTTATTTGGTGGGGATAGGTTTCAGGGCTGAAGAATGAAGTTTGTTATGTATAACCACTAAAACCACCCTATGCTTTAAGAATGGATTAGTATATTTTAACATAAAAATATGTTGAACTGAAGAGATGATTCAGTGTGAGGACCCATAGATGTGAATCTGTTCCACCTTGACTGGAGATCAGAGAGTTTGAGCTTATTTTTGCTCTTTCAAAGTTGTTGACAACAGATGTGGTTACAAACAAGAGATTCTGACCTAGGGTGTGGTTAGTATTTTTGTTATAGAAGTGGATCCACTCCACCTGGGCCAAAGATGGGATAATCCAAGTCTATTCCTTATATCATGTTAATAAAGTCTGTTGCATTCATCCTCCCATTTGGAGTGAAGTATATAAACATGTGGAAAATAAAGGATTCAGGATTCAGTAGTCACTGAATGCCCCTCCCAATGCTATTCTCTGTTTTTGTCTCTTATTTTCTTATATCTCTGTTCCTTCTGCTGAATAATTCTAATCCTCACACTCCTACCATGGGACATACAAATTTCATTGAGGCTGGTCTTCAACACATGGTGCCCAACATGGGGCCTTCGATAAATCAACAGTCAAGATGATATGCTATACTGTGCCCAGCATCCACATGAATGACTCAAAACCACTTATAGCTCCAACTTTATAGAATCTAATGACTGTGGCCTCCTTGGGTACCCACACTCAGAGGCACAGACAGAAAAACAGTTTAAATCAACTACTTTTACAAAATCAATGTGTCGCATTGTCATATACACATTGTGTATAATGTATTTTGGTCATATTCATATTCCCAGCATTGCCTTCCCTTGTTTGTTGACCACTTATACTATGTCCTTCCTCTGCCCAGTCAGTCCATGCCCTACTTTCATTTCTCTCTCTCTCTCTCTCTCTCTCTCTCTCTCTCTCTCTCTCTCCCTCTCTCTCTCTCTCTCTTCTCTCATGCCTGTCTGCCTGTTTGTCTCAATATATTTAATCAGGATGACTCACAGGAACATGGAGCAGAGGTTGTTTACACGAGCATGGACATGAGTGGCTACTTATCCACTGATCTCTTTAATTATTTATAAATAAGTAAAGAAAATATCTTTACTTGTTTAGCAACCTTGACTCCATAAAGCATTCTTAGCTGTGTTCTTCTTTGTCTACAGAACTGGTGTGTTGTTGTTGGTTCTGGTAGTTCGAATTATTCCCTTATACTTGAATTTCCCATACTATTTCAAACAAACAAACAAACAAATAATAAATTCAATTTCCTCTGAAGAGAGCTACAGAACATTTCCCCCAGAAGCCCCTTTTCTAACTGTTCAGTGTATGAGACGCTGTCCTGGGTACTGCTGGGGGCAGCCTCCAGCTTCTTGCCTTGCTTGTCACTTCTCCTATAATGAAACTCTTCCCTACAAATGAGATGTGGGGTACAGACAGGGCCTGTCTTCATCTCAAGCACCTGAGGCCTTGGAGTGGAGTATGGATAGGTAGCTGTAGAAGTCTTGACTAAAGTCATCAACAAAGCATTTTTTTCTACTTGGAGTGCAAAAGACAAGACTTGCTGTTGATGGACTCACCTGGTTAGAACAGGGTAAACCTCGGTGGGGGAAAGGTAGAGAGGGAGTCCCAGCAGCCTGGTCTCTCTGCCCAGGTTGGAAGATCTATCAAGTTGAGTCTGGGAGGGGAAGGTGGGAGAAGACTATAATCCAATGACACACTCTGGGGAATGTCTATTTTAAAAACAGTTTACTTAAGAGGATTTGTATTTATGAGGGAGGGCAGAGAGATGCATTCATGGGGTTCTTCAGAATGTCATCTTCGGACATCTTCTCCCTCCCCTGCCCACCATTCTGCCTTCATTTCAGTCTGGAAAAGCTTTTTGTTTAACTTACTGACCTGTGTGCAGCCTCAGTGTTTCTCTCTTCAGCCATGCCCATGCACTGGTGAGCCCATCAAATGCATTCCTCACTCCTCTGAAAGTGTTCTAGACTTTGAACACTTCCTCTTGGTTTTTCCTTTCTTAGAGTTTCCATCTCTCTGGCTGCATTACTCATTTGTTCTTGCATGCTATCCACTATTTTTCCATTAAGGCCTTTAGCATATTAATCATAGTTATTTTTAAAGGCCTGTCTGATAATTTCAAAATCTCAGCAGTATCTGAGTCTAGTCCTGAGAGTTACTTTGCTCTTTGGACTGGAGTTTTATTACCTTTGGCGTATTTTGGAGTGTGTTGCTGAAAGTCTAACATTAAGTATGAAAAACGAGAAACTGAGCTAAGCAGATCTTCGGTGTGTACACTGTGTTAATTTTGAATAGATAATGCTGAGAATAAGTTTTACTGTGGCCCCACAGGCCATTTTAATCATTTCTCTAGTTCCTCTTTTTGTCTTCTTTGTTGACTTAAATCTAAGCCTGCTGGGAACTAACTATGTAGACCAGGCTAGACTTGAATTTACAGACCTCTGCCTTCATAGTGCTGGCTGTATGCCACCACACATGGCTTGGGGAAATGATATTTTAATCCTGAGGAGAGCAATAGAGAAAGATACCAGATACCCTGCTCTGGCCTTAACCTGCCTCCGCAAGAACATACATACCTACACAGTCCCACAGATTACAAACACAGTTTCCTTCATTAGCACAGTTTCATTCTCTGGTAGGCCTGGGTTTCTGGACTATGATCTTCATGTGTGTTTATTACCAGCCTTTGTCCTCCTAAATGAAATAAAATCTAGAGAGTAACAGGGCAAGAAAAATACACTTCTCTCATAAGAGACAAGGCTCTGGGGGAAGGCTTACTTTCACTTGCTGAATAGAACAGATTTTGCAAAGAATATTTTAAGCACAATTAATCTTTAATCTTGCTCTGTCTTTTTTGGGGTGTGTGTGTGTGTGTGTGTGTGTGCCCATGCTGTGGAAGCCAGATGTCGTCAGATCTCTTCCTATATCACGCTCCACTTTATTTTTGAGGCAGAGTTTTCCACTGAACCTTGCGCTCACTGATTGACAGGAATCCTCATGAATGTAACTGTCTCTACTTGGCTCTCTGGTGATGGAATTATAGGAGCATTCTGTCTTCATCTTTTTATACAGGTTACAGGGTTTAAAATTTGGGAGACTGTGCTTATGTGGCAAGCACTTTGCCAATGGAGCCATCTCCCCAGCTCCTAGCCTTGCTCTTCCTTTACAGGGGCCAGGAAGAGAGCTCTCTTTTCTCCTTACCACCAGAACAATGTGAGCAGTTAGGAAGCAAAGCCGAAGGAAGGCCGACAGGATGACTGCCACTGAAAGTCCCTCTCTGACAGTCTGTTCAGATCAGTCTCTACCAATTTATCAAAACGGCTATTCACGTGACATTGCTATAGCAGAACTCACTTGTCTTTTTTAGAAGCCACTGACTTGACTAGTTTTATAGTTGGTCATTTTCTCTGCAACCTCAATATATTAGTCAGCTTCTCACCAGGATAATGCAATGCCCAAGGCAACTGACTTATAAAAAAAAAAAGTTTACTTTAGCTCACATTTTAGAGGCTCTGGTCCCTGAGGGAGGGGTCCATCGATTTTTGACTTCATAAAACAGCACATAGTGGTGGAAGAAAAGTGTTAGCCTCATGAACCAATGTGCAAAGCCAGAGAAGAAGAGTCTGAATTCACTTGGTCTGAATTCCACAGTCCATCTTGAGGGCGTATGTCTAATGATCGGACTCCTAGCTACATCTTTCATCCTAAAGACTATCACCTTCTGATTTCATAACCAGGGCAATGAACCTTCAAGTCCTAACTTTTGAGACACACTTTCAGAAGTCATAGCTTTCCATTTTCTTATTGTTCCAAGAAAAGTTGTTATTTTTTTATCCTGCCTTTTTTTTTTTAACATAAAGACACATGATGAGTTCATGTCCAAGAATTTGGAAGAGACATCTTGATAGTGGGGTAGCGTGATGTGGCTCTGTGTTTGTCTGTGCCCAGGGTGAATGCTTTGTTCTCTTTACAAATGTTTCCTCTCAGTTTTTCTTTTGTTTGCAGGTGACTGACAGCGCTATTTATGCTACTGCTTGGACCTATACCCAAAATAGAAGGTTTGAAGAATGGTTTATTTTTCTAGATATGTTTGACATAGTGTTTCACCTGGCCTTTCTTTAGGTCTTCATCTGTAAATATGGTAACTTTTATCTGGAAGGGAGGATCACATATACATGTAATCAGTTATTTGTACTACTTATAAATATAACATTGCTTCATAAAAAGAAATTCTTAATGAATATTGATTGCTATTAATTTCCCAGAAGTGTGTGCATGTTTCTTTCTTGGTGTGAGAGTGCTGGTATGTTTTTGAAGAATCCTTACTTTAGAATTTAGAATCCGGGAAGATTGGCGGCTGATATAAGTCACCAGGCACTTTCAAGTCATGAGGCCAGGCTATAGAAATGAGTTTTCTAAGGGACACGCCTTTGTCACTGACAACACTGGCAAAAGTCCAAAGCTTTGTTTTATTCTGTTGGAATTATTTTTGCGTTTGTAGAATTATCTTCATGGATAGTTTATAGATTCTGGAAAACGCCCCATAAAAATAAGACTTTGATCCACATGTGTTTGTTTTTCATTTTAAAATCAAAACAAAGAAAAAAGTAATCACTAACATAAAAATTTTAAAAAAAGAAAGAAAGAAAAACCAACCCAGAACTGCAAAGTAAAAATTTTGAGGCGTGCTGAGGGCTCCTCCTCCTCCTTGCTGTGATTAAACACAACTGTATCACTATGTCTGAGAATGAGATCCAGGTCCTTGAGGAGCAATGATGATGTCCTGTGAAGAAAGGTCGGAGAGGTCAGGATTCTGAGCTGAACGGTTCCATATTGGCGCTTTTGTCTGTGCCAGGGCTGCCTAAAATCAAACATGAGGTTTAGGTTTGTCTTCACCGGAGCCTGGTCTTTAGTGCTTTCCTAGTCGATTCTGTTGAGTCTTCAGTCCTATAGCTGCTAGCCTGCTCGGTAACCAAATCTCAGAACTGCTCCCAAGTATGTGGAAAACTGGGAAAGTTTTGTGTCCCATCCATGGAGTATAACTGTAAGCTAATATTCAGAGTAACTGGAGGTGTGCAATGGTTAACACTTATTGTCAAATTGGCTACACGATGAGCCCATTTAGCACAAAGTGCTCCTTCTGAGGGTGTCTGTGAGAACACTTTCAGGGACAAGAACATAAGGGCTCTCTGACCTAATCATTAGCTTCATGTCATGACTCTTTCCAAACTTGAATAGACTGTCGGCAGTTGGGGAACTGTGACAAATGAGACCTCACTGAAGGAACGAGATGGCTGTGGGTGTTCCCTAGTAAGGAATAACTTGATCCTGTCTCCCCCCTGCCCCTGTCACATCTCTTCATTTCAGCGACTTCCACAGAGGTCTGCTTCAGTGATGTTCTCCTGTCTTATCTCAGGCCCACAGGAAGGAAGGCAGTGAACTATAGATGGTCGCCGCTACAACTGCAAGTCTACATAAGCCTCCCTTTAATTTGTTTTTTTCTTATGTATCTGGTCATAGTAGTGAAAAGTCTGGCTAAAACAGGAAGTTATCCACTCAGGGGATATGACTGGATTCCGGTATGTAGAGTGTGAATAAGAGAGGATCATTTCCTCCCAGCAGTAAGGAGGTGATGGCATTCTGGAGTTCAGGGCTAGCCTTGGCTGTGTGAGGAGTTGGGGGCCACTGTGTCTCCAAAGAACAGCAGCTGCAGATTACTTCTGGATCTAGCTCCTCAATCATTCTTGAAGACTTACCTTCCTTGTCCCTTCTCTTCTGGTCTGTGAAACTAAAGCCACAAGGCTTATACAAGAAAGCCATTACCACGGTGCTGAAGGAGACTTGCTCCAGGATGATTTCCTGGCAGGGTGCAAACTTATGAACCACTAGTTGGAGAAAACCCCTAGGACTTTTTTGTATATCACAAAATAACTGTTAGGAGGCAAGCTCTCTAGATATCAAGGCGGTCGCTGAAGCTAGCATTCAATTTACACACAGATGGTAGAGAGAGAAATTGCAGATCACTGAAATAACCTGATCCGAATTGTGACATCTTGCCAAGACTGAAGCAACAATCTCACAGTCCCTAATTAAGGTCTTAGATGTATAGTATACCTTCCCCACTCTTTGGTCTCAGCTAGCTAGAAATAAACCCTTTTAAAGCTATTACACTACCGCTGGGTTATTTGATACCTAGCAATTCCACTCAATTACTGTTCCTCTGCATTTTATAACTTCTGAATTGGAAGGCAATAATTCCTTTGGGCACTTGGTGCTGATCTTCTCAATATGTTCAGTAACTGAATGATTTAAAGAGATGCTGCTAAAAAGGGAAGGTGTATATAGGTGTTAGACAATCATTGAAAATGTAGAAGGTTATAGGCTCAGCCCATTTGGGGTCCCCAGAGGTCACTTCTTTGGATTCAAATGATAGTCACATGGATCTATGAGTCTTTTAAATTCCATCTATGGCCCCTGTCCATGCCGATGAAATGAGCTGGACAGTTAAAGGTATCTGACTAACGGAAATGACTTGGTGCCAAAGTAAACTGTCAAAATGAGGTTAAATTTAACTTTGCAACAAAGCAGATGTAAATCTCAGTGGGGTTCTCACCGGCAGCTAAGAAAATAACAAAACATCTGCATCCCACAGCAGCCTTAAAAAAGGTTGAAGACAGGGTGAGGCTTGTGGCCTGTTTCCTCTCAGCTAAGGGCTGAGGCCACTTCCAGTAAGTGCTGACTGTTCCTTGAAGAAGTCTGACTTGGTTAACACCGGTGCAAAAGTGTTCCCAAGCAAGATTCTCCCACTCTGAGGCTTGAAAGTATACGGCTGCGTGTGACTCAAAGGACATGCCAGTCTATGTCAACCATGCTGTCACCTCAGATGCTCCAGCGGGCGTCTGAGCACTGCCAGGGATAGGAAGAGTAATTCTCTTTCCCAACTCTCTCTTCCTGCGCACTGAAATATCTGCATGAAGTGACTCAATGGAAAGCAAGCTGATTGTCTGCTGTTAGGAAATCCTAACATTCTTCCACAGTGGGAGAACAAACAAAAATAAAGCAAAAACGAAGGATGCTTAAAGCGTTTATAAACAAACAAAAATATTCCCCCCCCTTTTCTCTGCAATCGTTTTCCTTAAGAAGTGGCCTGAAGTCTGTAGCTGTGAGGAACTCTATTTCGATCAGGTTTGGTGGGGTCTGTGTTTTAAGAAATGATCCTTGTTTGGTGCTTGGTTGTTCTTGTTTAACATTTCTGAAAGAATTGCACCAAATAGCTTTAAAAAATCTTTCCAGATGCCTCTGCCAAGAATCTCCGAGCAACTTTTCCCACTGCTGTTAAAAAGGTCTTTCTTCAGAGCTGACAGACTTCCTCAGTCGCCCCATGGCAGGGCTGTGGGTCCAGGTAAACATGAGAAGATTTTGAGGTGTGTTTATGTAACTTCGGCATTGACTTAAAAATAAACAATATACTACATCGTCTCTATATGGTTATTCTCCTGCAAAAGATATCTATATAATATAGGGATAAATACACACAGAAATTTTATCATAGAGAATGCTTTAATATGAGCTTGGGACCAAGGATCTTAGAATACGTGTGTTTGTGTGTGACATGTATGTCATATATACATGTGTATAGCATTAACTTAAGCTTTGATGTTATACGGGTGATCTTTGAGTTGTGAATAAGAGAACACAAATGTCTTATATCCTGTTAAAAGTAAATGCTATCTTCATTCAGCTCTCTGAACATTGGAGACCTTGCGCTACCCGTCCCCCAGTACTGCCAATGCTCATATTGACTTTGGGCTTTGAGCTAAAGGGCAGTAGCTTTGGCCAATCAACTAAGGAAGCAGCCTGCGGTAGGACAACGAGAAACCCAGAGGAAAGGCACGCCTGTTCTCCAAGGGAAAAACAGATGCTGACTGAGATGATGAACCTTCTCCCATGGCCATTGTCCGTCTATTTTCCCCTTGTGTATTATTCAGATATAGGCGGTCCCCAGCTTGTAAGTTCACCAAGTTCATTTATCAAGGACTCAGAACATAAAGTCCCACGAAATCAGTGTTGTGCTGGTGGTTACTAAGGTTGATGATGACTTTTTCTGCTGCCTCAACCCCTCCCTTTTGCTGCTGCACACCGTGCCCGCTTCTCTGCCTCCCATCCTGTGTTTTCCATAGCTTGCCTCTGTATTCCTGACCTCAGCTGTTTCACTGAGTTCAATGACTGGGCAAAGGAATGGACTCAGTTCAAGTTGGGGCAAATCTTGATAGTTCTTCCTCGGCGACAATGATTTATTAAGTGTTGAGCAGGTGGATTAAGTTACAGGGTCTTGCAGCTGTGGGGGGAATACACCCACCTTCTCTGGTTTGAAGCTCTGAGGTTGTGAACCCTCTGCTGTCAGAGTCTTCTGTCTGAAGACATCAGCTTTATCACAAGGAAGAATAAAACCAATAGGCCAAGAGCAACATAGATAAGAGAGGAAGGGCAGGGAGTGTGCTGCCTGCATGGGACCATGGATTCTCATGCCCCAGGACCAGAGCGCTGTTAAATCCTGTTTTCCAATGGTCACTATTTTAACTCTTTCAGCACAGAATCACCAAGATGTCTCAAAAACAAACCAAGCTCATCTCCCCCTCTCTATTTTTTTCTAGTCTATTTTTATGGTATTTATGTTTCTTAAGATAAGCTCTCTTACTAAGAAATACTTGTTTAGTTTGCGGAGACTTCACAGGCTAACATTGAGAAGCCCGCCCTGCGCACAGTAGAAGAAAAGTACCCCCTAGGATTGGAGTTTAACATCAGAGGGGCAGGTCTGGACTGTGGCCCATCACTCGCTGTTACTGTAACCATAATACTAACCACTTCCCGAGACTGGGCTATCCAGATCTGTGACAATTCTGTGTTTCAGGGTTCTCAGCGCAAATGAAGGGCCTGCAAAGACCTTCAGCACCCTGCTGGCAGGCTGTACGTAGCTCAGCATGCGTGAAGGGCATGTGGGATCGTGGAAATGACTGAAGTGGCTGCAGCTGTCATCATCCACTGAGGTCTCTCAGGACACATTCACTCATGTATGCTTTTCTGTTTCTTAACATCTGAGTCATCTCAAGGCTGGAAATAGTTTTTTAAAATATTGCTCAAAATTGCAATTACTTTGTGGTGAGGGTGGTAGTGAGTGTCTAATCAACACTTATTATTAGATTAGTGCAACTTGGAGGAGAGCATTGGTCATTTCTCTAAAGTTATGCCTTCCCTAAAGTCCCAAGACATTTGTCATTCTAAAACAACACATATGATAATTTTAACCAGAGATGTTTATGTTATATGTGGAGAACACGTGTGTATATTCCTTCCCCTTTTGAACCAGCCTCCATGTTTCTTAGTGTAACCACAGAGAAAATAGCATCATTTTATCACTGTGTTCTGATTCTCTATCCATGGGATAGCTTGGTTTCTTTGACGTATAAACTCATTTACTTAGAAAAGAACTGTGGGGATCTAACTCTGGTTGTTAGGCAGCGATTACCCATACCTAAAAAAAATCACAATGGCCCTGAACTGGATAATTTGACATACTATCTCTGTCTGTGCAATAAAGCTCACATGAAAGAATAATAACTAAAAATAAATAAGAACTCTAAAGTGTTTGTCTTATATTAGATGCTAAGCTAGATGCTAGTAATTCAAGAGTTAAGAGAGTGATTAGCAGTAAGTTCTTAGCCTACTCATGAGGGGCTACCACATAACTACAGACCCTCAACAATTCTGTTTAATGCTGAGTACAGAGGAGGGCATCTCACTCCAAACATAGTCATTAGAGTAAACACTCCAGAAAAAGTGAAGGCTTAACTGACAGGTGGAGTGCAATTAGTTATGACAAAACCATGTGCATGGAATACAGTAGCAAGGGGGTGACTGGAGGAGGAAGGGGTGGGAGCATGCAATTTAGAGGCAGGACACGGAAGAGGGAAAGGAACATGATGCATACAGTCCAATGCTGTTGGAGATATAGGAAATGTGAAGTGGATAACGGTTGTAAAGTCACATAGAGGGTCTGGGTAAGATGCCAGAACTTCACGTGGGCACACTGGTTCGTAGGTTGGGGTCTACATTCTCTGTAGAGGATCAATGATTATTGTAAAAATAGCCAAAGTATATAAACCCAACATTTGCAGAAAAAGAAACTGAATTAACTTCTCATTTACATATTAAAACTCAATTTTATTTATAAAAGGAAGTTAAAATTTCAAAGAATCCTTAATTTAATCTGTTTTGAGAGATTCAACTATTATGATCGTTCTTTGAGAATAAGAAAATAGTAAACTTGTTGCATTTGTAATACATTTTTAAGTTTGGAAAGTATATGTAGCAAACTATCAGAATCTAGGTATTTGAACTGCATTTAGTTTCTGAACCATGATTTCACTTCTAGGAGCTAATCTACACTGTGTTTCCATGGGTAAAGAGATTTTTTACAAGATTCCAATTAAGACTATATTTATAATATCAAAGGATCAAAAACATTTAAGGAAAAGATAATGAATAGGAGATAACATGTCTATATAATGGAATGGAATATCTAATTAAAACAAAAATTGAAAGCTATTTATTAGAGAGGGATTTACCTCCACAGTGATATTTTCATAAGAAAAAATATACTAGAAAGTGCTTCACATGCTTCTATATCAATGGAATTGTGTACATGAGTATGTAAATGCATAGAATATTTTTGGAAGAATACACAAGATATAGGAAATTGGTACTAATGAGGAACAAGTATGGAGGTGATATTTCTAATAGTGGTTAAAACATGAGGGTTGAGGAGATGACTCAGTAGGTAAGGGTACAGCAATCTCAGTGACAGCCGCCCCATGATACAAAATTAGCTTAAAACTTAATACTGTTACTATACCCAATAGTTATATTGCTGTGGAGAAAATCAAAGAAAAAGTCTCATTCATAATGGACTCAACCAAACGCCTACACATAAACCTAACCAGGAAGTGAAAGGTCTGCACAATGAAAACTTCAAAACCTTGAAGAAAGGGATTGAAGGGGACACTAGCAGACTGGAAGACCTTGCATGCTCATGCATTGACAAAATTAACATGAAAATGGCAACCCAAATTCAATGTAATCCCCAAACATGCTTACCTGACATTATAGAAATAGAAAAAGTAATCCTAAAATCTTTAAATACCTCCTGAAGAACTAAACCAATTCTAATTTAGAAGAGCAACATTGGAACTATCATACAATTAAGCACAGGCACCTACAGCCACCTGATTTTAGCAAAGTGGACCAAAAAAACAAAAGTTCAAGAAAGCCTCTCTAACAAGTGATACTGGGAAACTGGCTAATTACCTATGTTGCTAAGTCTCTGTATAAAACTCAGATGAAAATCTGATACATGTGAAGCATCAGAAAGCTTAAGACCTGACTCTCTCAACCTGCAGGAAAGCACTGCAAGCACAGGCACAGACAAGGGCTTTCTGGAAGAAACCCCAATCGCTGGAATGGACAAAGGATTGTGCAGCATTCAAAGGAAACAAGGAAGTAGAAGAATGAAATCAGCCCTCACAATGGGAGAAATCTTTGCCATGTCTACATGTGACAGAGGATACATAGCTAAAAAATAAAAAAGAGAAAATAATTTAATGACAAAAGCCAAAGCATCAAATCTAAATTATGAGTAAATTAAAAAAAGTTGAATACAAATAGTCAATAAATATAAGAAAAACATCTCTAGTCATCAGGGAAATGCAGTCAAACTACACTGGCATTTCATCTTACTGCGTTCTCAACGGTGATCACTGAGAAAACAAATGAGAAGTACTGGTGGAAATGTGGGGAGCACAGCCCTTACACACTGGTGGGAATGTGGGGAGCACAGCTCTTATACACTGGAAGGAATGTGGGGAGCATAGCCCTTATACACTGGAGAGAATATGGGGAGCACAGCCCTTATTGGAGGGAATGTGGGGGGCACAGCCCTTATACACTGGAAGGAATGTGGGGAGCACAGCCCTTATACACCGGAGGGAATGTGGGGAGCACAACCCTTATACACTGGAGAGCATGTGGGGAGCACAGCCCTTACACACTGGTGATGGGAGTACAAACTAGGGAGGGACCAGCATGGCAGCGCCTCATAAGATGAAAGTACAACTACCATATGGTCCAACTATATTCCTTCTGGGTATATACATGAGGGACTCTAAGTCAGCATACCACAGCGATAAAGGTATGTCTCTGTGTACTGTAGCACTGGTCACAAAAGCCAAAGTATGGAAGCAGCCTAGATGCTCATCCACAGGGAAAGATTGAAGCAAGTGTGACATATCGCACTGGAATTTTATTCAGTTGTAAAGAATGAAATCGTAAAATGGGCAGGAAAACAGGTGAAACAGGGTGCCAATGTAAGTGGATCAGGCAGACCCAGCAGACAAGTATTGCATGCTTTCTCTCAATTTCATGAATACCTTGAATATCACCATAGAACCTTCATCTGGCGACGGATGGAGATAGAGACAGAGACCCACATTGGAGCACTGAACTGAGCTCGCAAGGTCCAAATGAGGAGCAGAAGGAGGGAGAACATAAGCAAGGAAGTCAGGACCACAAGGGGTGTGTCCACCCACTGAGACTGTGGGACTGCTCTATTGGGAGCTCACCAAGGCCAACTGGACTGGGACTGATGGAGCATGTGATCAAACTAGACTCTCTGAATGTGGC
>LOEQ01001902.1:262577-293762 GCA_001685075.1 Bramus lutescens
TCTTCTTCTTCTTCTTCTTCTTCTTTTTCTTCTTCTTCTCCTCCTCCTCCTCCTTCCTCCTCTTCCTCCTCCTCCTTCTCCTTCCTCCTCTTCCTCCTCCTCCTTCTTCTTCCTCCTCCTCCTTCTCCTCTTCCTCCTCTTCCTATTCCTCCTCCTCCTCCCCCCCTCCTCCTCCACCTTCTTCCTTTTTAGGGCTTTTAATTTTACTTATGTGTATGTCTGTGAGTCTGTGTTTGGGGTCTGTGCACATGCGTGTAGGTGCCGGATGAAGTCAGAAGGAGCTGCAGGGGCAAACAGTTGTGAGCCCTGTTACTTCAGTTCTGAAACCTTGGGTCCCCACAGAAGCTACATGCGCTTTTAACCACTGGGCAGTCTCCTCAGTCTCTTAGAGCAACATTTTAAAACAAAATTATGTCTTCTGTGAAAATACCACACGATGTTCACAACTATTTAAATAGAGTGCGCTAGCCTTCTGAGTGATGAAGGTGCAGACATTTTTCTTGGTAATTCAGCCACTCAGATTGTTAAGGTAAATGTTTCCATCCTTAAATGAGAACCTATATTTCAGACAGTTTTAGGGGACATGGAGCATTTGTCAGAGAAATAATGTTTTCTATATGTTTCCTGGAGTTTTGTATGATCTCTAATCCACCACAATCTCTCTGGGTGAGAACTAATAAGGCAAGCCGATGGTCCCCACTGACCCCAGAGATCCTTACATTCTTACAAAGAAAGCTTTGAAAAGAACTGCTTTCATCGGGCAAGGCTCTCTCTCTCTCTCTCTCTCTCTCTCTCTCNTCTCTCTCTCTTAAAGGACAGTGCAGCCATTGTGGCTTGAGGCCCAGTAAGCTGAGCCTCATCCTGTTAGCAGGCATTACTTTCTCCCAAAGGTCCTGGTACCTCTTTGAAGAACACTAGCACTTTAGGGGAAACAGCTTAAAGTCCACTTATCTTTTTTTTTTCTTCTGAAAACCCAATTCAAATGCTTCATATAAATTTGCCTTACAGGTATTTAAACCTTAATTTTTCTATTACTCTTTAGTAAATTTATATCATTTCAATCATTAGTGATATGGGTAATAAAGCTGGGAAAGGACCCCCCAGTCCCCTCTCTTTGCTCCTTCTCTTGATACTTTATGACTGGATGGACACTTCTGCTGATGAGAAAGTTTGATGCTGTATGTGGGCAGGAGAAAGTAGCTAGTTGAAACAAGGCCATACAGTACAGTACAATACACACAGCACACCAGATGATACTAAAGTGTACTCGAGTGCTGAAATGCACCAACTTGAAGATTTGTAGCTGTTTAGAGGGTAGAGAATGGCAGGTTTTACAGAGAAAGGACAAGGTGTCATGACCTGAGCCTTGAAGTCTTTAAGTGGACAGCAAGCATTGGAGCATAAAGCCATTTAACAAGCCTAGAATAGGAGTTGGCATGGTGGGTGGAGCTGTGTATTCAGAGAAGGGACAGGGACTTTGGGACTATGAACTCTCATGAAGAGTCAGAGAAAGAATCTTCAGACACAGGTTGTCTGATGCCCAAACCCATTCATTTCTTCTCCTAAATGATGATATCAAGAAAAATGGATCCACTCATATTATTTTGAACAGGTGAAAGGTGGAAAAATAGATTTGTTCTTTGAATTTCCACCTTTACATGGGCATATCATTTTTGTAAGTTAGTTCTGTTTTACTCTTAGCTATACAATGTGAGGAGTTGTTACAACATTCTCAAATGTGAGTGTATTTATTCCATGATGACTTTCTCCCTGCCAGGTATGCAAGCCCTGTGCATCCTATGTCTGTACCACTCTATACAGACAGCATCTGTTACAGGTACTAAACACCCAAGAAGTGAAATCCAAACTTCCAAGTATAAGATGTAAAAGCAACTTCTAAAAACATTCATCCTGTAGTTCATCATTCATGTGCCACCTTCAGGGACAGAGCTCACTCAGACATGTAAGAGGCAATGCGGAAGGGAATTAATCCCTGTGACTAAACCACAGATCTATTTTCTTTAGTGAGGGAACACTAAATATCCCGTTTGCAAATAACATAGTCAACTTCAATGGCTTGCTCGGCCTTAGTTGCCATGGTTACATTTTTTCTCTTCGTGCCCTGGCTCACAGGCCTCTGCTTCTGGATGGGAGTGGACTGAGAACAGGAAACATTTTTCTGCCCGCCCTGTTTCCTCCCAGCTCAGCACTAGGAAGGGCTGAGGACATGAAGGTGTCGATTCAAGTCAGCTCTTGATATTTGCTTACATCAGTTTAGCCTCCTGACTTGTCTTGGAAAACCATTGTGCTCCCAGCTAAAGAAAACAAACCAGCGATCAAAGGTCATGGCTTCAATCACATCGCTGTAGTTAGGCCAAAGGAAACTAAAACAAGGGCATCCCAAAGACACTAGAAAGTTGTTTGAAATAAAATCTCACGGTCCACAGATGAAAAGTATTTTAGTACAGTTGGAATTGAAATAAATTCAAATTGACATTTTTCTAGCAGAAAAATGGTATGTAAATATTTAAAAGGAAAACAGTTAGTTATTATTCCGTGCAGGTTAAATATCTAGCAAGGGAATCAAGAAATTGCTGGAACCCCAGGGTGGTCGCTCGTGTTTGCAATGTCAGTACGCAAGAGGCTGACACAGGAGAATTGCCAGGAGCTCAATGACAGCCTAAGCTACATAGTGCATAGAGGGTGAGCCTAGATTACAGCGAGGTCCTGTCACAAGCAATAAACAAGCAAACAAATGAAAAACCAAACGATATCAACGAAAAAAATCGATGATTGTTTAGGCCCAATTTGATTATAACACTGGTACTTAAAAATTGGTAGATTTTTTTATATTCTTTATGGAAGCAACAACAGTTTGTAATGTGAATGGGGAAAATATAGAATCTATTTTAGGAAACTGTTTAATAATTGGACCCTACCTTAGAGAAAATAATTTCGAAGGACAAACATTAGTAAGAAGATATCCTCATCAGGCCAAGTCTTTATGCAACCTGGAAAATTTGTTTCCTCACCCTTGGTGGTACAAATTATAAAATATCTTGATAGCTGTCAAAAACTCTCCACCTAGGGGTGAATTGAGGGTTTTCAGTAGACACCCTCTATTTAGATTGCCCCCTATCAGAAGTAAGTCATTCCCCTTAAAATGCCTAAGAATTTCTAGCTTTGACTCCCTCGAATCCACAGGTGCTCTACCTCTAAAACTTGGTCAAAGGTTACAGGGGACCTTAACAGCCCATGCACAGCCTTCAGACCTTAATTGTATGCATATCATATTTTTTTTAAAAAAAATCATCAACAGTACTGAAAATGCCACAGAATAACCTTAAATGTTACCAACTTCCTTGGTGGGAAAGCTGTTGGCTGCAACCATCTCCAGTGGTAACATATATTAATTTAGTTGTAATCATGATGTCCAATTTATAACACTGAATGCCTAAGAAACCATTTTTCTAAGCAAAAGATTAAAGAATTTATGCCAGAGAACAAGGATGGTTGGAGGATGTGATAGAGGAAGGTGTCCTGGCAATTAGGATCTCTTTTCAAAAGTTATCTCTTTCAGCTCCAGCTTTGTCTAGGGAATCTCCTGTGGGAATGAACATGGCCTACCCCACTCATCTATTCTAGTTAGGTATTTGCCTTTATATGTCATTTTATTGATATTCTTCATTTATTTGTAAAGAATTATTTGGTTCTCTTTGATTTTGGGGTTCTTGTTTTTATTACCGTGTGTGTCTCTGTGTTTGTATGTTCATGTGTGTGTATGTGTGTGTATTTGTGAATGGACATACACCAGAGTATGTGTACAGGCCAGAAAACAACTTGAAGGAGTCAGTTCCTTTCTTTTAACACAAATCTCAGGTATCAAAATATCAAACCCGGGTCGTCAGGCTTGGCACCATGTGTCTTTGTCTTCTGAGGCATCTTCCCGGGACCCTTCTCTTCTGTTCCTATAAATCGCTTCAATTATTGAAAGCATTTTGGTTTTGCTTACCTGAGAATGTTTTGGTGTCTCATACATTTTGGATGCGTTTCTCAGATGGAGAATCATAATGAATGGTCTGTTTAGTTTTTCATTACTTTCAGTGTGCTAGCCTAATCTTCCAGCCTCCTCTGTTCTAACAAAAAATATGAAAGGGTAATTCCATTAACAAGTCCTTGTACATGATGAGTTTAAATTAACTTTTTAAAAAAAAAGATTTATAAATTATGTACACAGCATTCCTTCCATGTCTGCCTGCACACCAGAAGGGGGTACCAGATCTCATTATAGATGGCTGTGAGCCACCATGTGGTTGCTGGGAATTGAACTCAGGACCTTTGGAAGAACAGTCAGTGCTCTTACCCCCTGAGCCATCTCTCCAGCCCCTAAAAATAACTTTTCATTCAAATTCATGCCTTTTTTGCAGTTGTTCTTGAGAACTGACTGAGTGTTTTGAATGGTAACATTCATGATTTTTATCAAATTTTGGGGGGTGACTTAGACTCTTGCATCTTCTACAATTTTACTGATAAACTTATGATGATAAGAATAAAGAATCATAAAATTGATCTTCAGTTAAAGTCACAGAAGTGAGTGGGTCTTTCCGATGGGGGTTTTGAACACAAGAATGCTAACACAGTTGCGCCTAGATGGTTGGGCCAGAGGCCATTAGTGTTCTGTTCTGATGAGTTCTTTGTTGTTGCCCTGGGACCATGAGTGAAGCTAAATTAAAAAGTAACAGGTTAAATTGTTTGGTGAAGGAAATTTAAAGACAGTGTAGCATTAAGGCTGTGACATGCCTACTGCATTTACCAGGATTTACCATGAGATTGATGTGTAGTGTAATGGGGGGATGTGAAAACATGCAGCCTGGTTAAGGAAGGAGTAAGGACCTAGTAAAGCTGAGGGCATGGTGGGTTTGGAGCAAAGTATCTGTAGTTATTAAACATTTGCCGGTGTCGTTGGGCTAGATAATCTTAAGCCATCTTGACACAAGCCAGGAAAGAAGGAACTTCAATTGAGAAAATGCCTCCATAAGATCTGGTTGTAGTGCATTTTCTGAATTAATGATTGATGCAGGAGGGCCCAGATGGTTATGAGTGTTGCCCTCTCGGGGCTGGTGGTCCTGGGTTCTATAAGAAAGCAACATTAGCAAGCCATGGGGAACAAGCCAGTAAGCAGCATCCCTCTAGGGCCTCTGCATCAGCTCCTGCCTCCAGGATCCTGCCCTGTTTGAGTTCCTGCCCTGACTTCCTTTGATGATAAATAGTGAAATGGGAGTGTGAGCCAACTAATACCTTTCATCTCAAGTTGCTTTGGCTGCTGTGTTTCATCATAGCAATAGTAATGATGACAGTACTATTAACTAAGACAGTAGTATTGTTCAAAATATTACAAATTTGACCTCAGCTGCTTACTTGAGCCTGGATGCTGTATGTGCCTGTTGTCTTCAGAGAGTTCCAAAAGAATAAACTTTATCACAGTTAACATGCAAATAATGTCTTACTTTACAAGAAAAGATTATTTTTATTTATGCATATATGTCTGTGTACGTGAATGTCACATGTGCAAGTGCCCATGGAGGAGGGAAGAAGGCATCAAATTCCCTGAGCTGGGGTTTCAGGCAGTTGTGAGCCATCTGACCTGGGCACTAAGAGGCACACTCATGGTTTCTAGAAAAGCAGCAAATGTTCTTAACCATTGAGCCATTTTTCCAGACCAATAATGTCTTTCCTCAAAGTGAGTTTTGAGGATTACAAATGTAATTTGTCTTAAACACGAAGCTCACTGCCACCCACGATGGAGAATATACGGATGGGAGGGGTCATTCCTACATGTATTGATATGAAAACTACCAAAGTATGGTGAAAACACAATAATTTGTGTACTACTAATACTGCACGCTTTAAGTTTCACTTTAAGTTTTTGAATCAATAAATTGCAAGCTTTATTTGTGTAACATTCATCCATAGGCGTGTTCCAAATAACCCAGATGTGTGATATATGTAACCAGTTATTCAACACATCATACCTCTGCCCCACCTGGTATGTTCACACAGCATAAAAGTAAAGATAATTAAACAGTTCTTAGGTTTCTCTTAGATCTTGGTGAGTCTCATAAATGTTTTCACACTAGGTGGCAGCAACGTGCAGAAGATCTGCCTGGCGCTGGGAGGTAGCTGCTTCTGTCAAAGCTGTCTGGTTGTCAATCTCCCAGGCCTTGCCATCAGCCCCAGCGCTTCCTGTCATTGAAAGTGTGCTTCCGGGTAGATGCCCTCAGTGTCCCTCTAACACTTAACAGCAGTGTCCACGTGCCATTGGGAATTTCAGATGTTGTCAGTGGTACATATTGTCACATGGGACACTTCTATTTGACATGACATGCTTATCAATTGCTAGTTTATTTTCATAGCTATATCATGAGCTTTTAATGAGAATGTTTCTTATAGGTTTTGATTTTTTGTTTCTGAGACAATGTTTTCTGTGAACCCCGTAAACTCAGCTCACAATCTTCCTGCCTCCCATGAATTAGGATTACGTTGGCTTTCTCTGTTTTTAATAAAATGGCTCCAGTTGTATTTTCAGGGACCACCCCTTATTAAAAGAAACTTGTAACGCGTCCACAAATGAAGAATATATCTTCATCTGACCTTAATGGCATACCCTTGTCAAATTCTTTGTCACCAAAAGTTGTACTGAACATCCAGGCCACCCTGTCTTTCACATTAATGAAACTGTGGTGGCTCCTAAATTAAATTTCAGAAGATGTTCAGTCTGGATGTTCTCTGCTACTGCATGCAATGCGGGCATCGTCCTCTGCTCCAGGTGAAGCTAGTTCTGCCTACCATCTTTGCCTTAACCCAGTTCTAACCTCTCAATTTATCACATCAATGTGCAAGTGTGTCACTTGGGGGTGGACAGAATTCCTCTTTAGGGAGGAAGTAAGCAAATCTTGGGATCTGTTTTTCTCTGTGGTTTGACCTAAATATTGTAACTGCTCCCAAAAGCATCCAGAAGCAGGATGTAGGATTTACTGACTGACTTTGAACCACCTGTGTCATCCTGAAAGATGGAAGGGGCTGATCCCTTCTAAGCCACAAACTAGAACAACGGCGCTGAGGATGCTCTGAATACTTTCAAGCAAAAGCTGCCAGCTAACCGTGCCCTCTTTGCTGTGCCTCTGATTTCACACTTGCTCAATGACTCCCTGCCAGTTGTTACTTCTTCATGTTTGCTCACTCACAGCTAGCCTTTCCCTTGACGTTTTTGTTTAGGTGGAAGCTCAGCCAAGCCCCACTTCCCTCCCCAAGCCCCACTCCTCAGAAAGCCCTCCAAGTAGAGACCATGACTGCAGGGTATTTAAGACTTTTAAGACCCAGATTGTAGATCTGCCACATGGTTTCTCCCCTCCCCAGAACACCTGGAGTTGCTGTGCTCAGATTAAACCTGGACCTTGGTCTTATTAATTCAGCCTGATCCGATTTATTGCATCAGTGGAGAGACATAATACTGGGTAAGAAATCCTTTCAATTTTCAGTAGGATTTAAAACATGATTTTTTCTTAGTACCAGGAGCTTTCAGGAGGAATAATATCTAATATGCTAGATTTTACTGACCAGAGCCTAAACACGTTCACTAAGCATGTAATTACCGAGTAGAAGAGTTTTTACCAGTGCAAATAATGTATCTTAAACTACTTGAATTGTGAAGAACTGGGTGAGTAAAGTTATAGTATCTTTGAGATAACTAATTTCCAAACTCTTCAGGGACTGAAGAGGATGTGCTGCGCAGAGCTGCTCCAGTAGAAATAGAAACTATCCTATGGATTTTAATGGATTTAGGGACAAAATTTCTTCCCAGAAAGCTCTGCATCTGCTTAAGCCCGTTGTCCTCAATGACTTTCTCAACTTGAAGGGGTCCTGCTCTTAGAGTTCTGCCTTCCTCCACATAGATGTCCACTAACTGGGAATAGAGTCACTGCCAGCGGATACCCCGGAACGATCAAAATAGCTAGGACTTCACCTAAGCCATTCCAAGACATAATTCCAGGTGCCCTTGGTACTAAGAGAGCATCTAAGAGCCTTACTACTCAGTATTGATTTTATCTCTTCATACTTTCAAGTCTGGGAGAGGGGATTTCTGGAAGCTAATATATGAAGGCTAACAGCTTTGACTACTGCTCATAAGGTCCTAAGTCTACAGGAAGTCTACACCAAGTGGGAGAATGTTCCCTTATCTACGATGCGCTATGTTGATTCTCAAATAGAGAAGGATGGTAGTGCTGACACCTAGAGGTTAAAGGCAAGAGGTGCAGCTAAATATTCTATAGAACAGGCATCGCCAACAAAGAAGAAATTTATAGTTGTGGATTATGAGACAGAAAACACAATTGCCCCTTGTTAGGACTGCCTTTGAGATGTCTACTCTCCTGTAAGTAAACTTTCACCCACGACCCTGTAAGAAACCAGACAAACGGACTAGTTAGAAAAGACAGACTGCGGTGGACTTTGCCCTGTTTTCAATGAGTAGATATTTCTTCACACTTACCCTGGAGAAGTCACATAGTCAGCTGAGTTTACGAGCAAGAACCACCATGCCTGGTTTCTTAAGTGTATGCTGAGGATTGAAATGAGGTCCTATGCATCAGTGGCAAGAATCTCCTGACTGAGCCGCCTTCCAAGCCCTTTATTTATTCTTTAGATAGCTTTTCATTTTAATCTTGTTTCATAGCCTAATGTTTCAAGTTATTCACCCAGCTACTCATTTTCCTTCTTGGGACATGGGAAAAAAGTAAAGGGAAAGCCTTGTCTAGATCTATTAGGGTGTTGCATGAGCAAAAATACTCCCTTCCTCAGATAGTCTCAGATTTGAGAAGTCGAGCTGAGGGTGGAGTTTTCTAGGGAAATGGGTTTCATGGAAGTTCACGAGGTGTTACCAGAGAGGAGCTGGAAACATGTGAGTTCAGAGAACAGACCTGCATGGAATAAGCCAGGTTCCTCTATCTGACCACGCACCAGGTCACTTGGAGAGGTTTATATAGGCTTTAGTGCTGAAGTGTTTCCCAAGTGTCTTGCAATGGTGTTGTTGCTCACTCACATTTGAGAAACTGGGATCTGAGGGTTTCTGATAATTTTTCGACTTATAGGCAAAGCTGTGCCCTAGGGTCCAGCCATACCCAGGGATAGGCTTACAGAGCCCAAGAGACTTGAGACATATTGTTGGCCTTAAGCTCTGCCCAGGACGCGGGCAATATATGTTCATTTCCATCTTCTCTTCAGCCTGGGGCCAGCTCTTTCTGGCTCCTGTTCCTGGCTCTAAGTAGAGTGGAGGCTTATTGTATCAGTTTCCACTATACCTTATGATATCATCCTTAAATTATTGTAAAGGCAAAACACAGGAAGAGACTAACTTTTTAGACTTGACACAATACCATATATATACACATGTTTCCCCCATAAAACCTATGCCACAAAAGCAATAGTTTCCAGCCCGCAAAGCTTCATATTGTTGGCATCTCTGTTGTTGGAACTGCATCAACTCTGAGTGGTTTTGCTATATTCACTCCTGGAGGCTTTTGATATTCACAGTATAATCCTTAGGAGTTTGGCTGAATCACACATCACGAAACTTCAGCCTTCAGAGAGGGTCTTGTCCACAGCCCGTGTACAGCTTGTCTTACAGTATTTTCTCCTGAAAAAGATTTTAAAATTATTATTTTGTTTTATGTGTATGAGTGTTATGCTTGCATGTATGTCTGTGTACTCCATGCATGTCTGGTGCCTGCAGAGGCCAGAAGAGACCGTAATATTCCCAGGACTGGAGTTACAGATGGTGGTGCACTACAATGTGGGTGCTGGCAGTCGAGCCCAGTCCTTTGGATTAGCAGTTAACTGCTGAGCCATCTTTCCAACCTCAGTCTTTTCTCTGTAGTTTCCTCAAAAAATGTTAAAAATCTTTATTTTTTAGCTTATCATACTTGACTTAAAAAAGGTACAATATACTATAAAAATGAATTATTGTAGTATTTTATGACTTTAGGATATGGTTTGCTCCTATTCCCGTTCTGAGTTAGGTAAATTTAATATTTGCCTTTAATATTTTGCAGGATGCCACTGTGTATTAAATATATATACAGTATATGTGAACATATATAGATATATTTGTGTGTGTTAATACACATTTGCAGAGGTCTAAAATTTGAAAGCTAAAAATATAAATTAATATCAAACTTGGGTAAACACATGCCTGAACTATGCACCGGTAATTTTGTTAACAACACACATGGGTTGTTAATTATGAGTGAATGTACAGAAATATGATCCTCTCCATAAGCCCATCAGGATTATCTTTGGTGCTGTAAGAAATCATACAGCCATTGGGGCGTGGCCTCTTATACTATTAATGCCAATGTAAAGCATACATCTGTAATGTTGATGTAAAGCATACGTCTGGCCTCTTTTCCAGCTGCGGGATTCAGTTTCTGTTCTCCGTTCCAGCAGAGGATTCCGATTTGTGAGTTTACCCCTAAATAAATAACCGTCTATTATTTTCAATTCTGAGCTAGTGTGGGATTTCTTTTAAGTGTCCTTTTTCTTCTGGTGCCCAGGTTTGGTATAAAAAGAATGTAAATCTGGGTAGAGGCGTTGTGGTACAGATCTTTAATCCCAGCACTTGGAAAGCAGAGGCAAGGGCTACATAGTAAGACACTGTCTCAACTATAAAAACAGAAAAGTAAATCTACATAATCAGATACAAATCCATTATTAGCAATATTTCCCCATACTGTGAATATCTGGTACTTTGCTCCTAATACCACCTTTATCTATGCGTTATCTTTGCAGCAACAATCAAAACCATTGAAATTTTATTCTCAATCACTTTCACATTCTTCTGTCCCCACACTTTTAAGCCTAACCAACCCCAGCCTGCTTGTGAACCCCCTCTTATCTAGAACAGAAGTTCCTCAGGTGTGGTGACCCAACCATAAAACTATTTTCATTGCTACACCATAACCCCAGTTATGAATCATGATGTAACTATCTAATATGTAGGATATCTAATATGTGACCCCATGAGGGTTCAAGACCCACAGGTTGAGAACTGCTGATCTAGCATGACACAATTTTCTTATTCCCAAGGGAAGCCTCTTTGCTCCAGATATCTTTCTGTTATTATTTCAGCTACATTTGAAACTTTAAATGTTGGATGTTGGGCTGGTAAGATGGCTTAGCAGGCTGAGTTATTTGCTGACAAGCCTCAAGACCCAAGCTTAATCCCCAGGACCCACATGTTGGAAAGACAGAATAGAATCCCCAAAGTTGTCTGCTGAATTCCATATGCATGAACATCTGCAAGGATCTTTCTTATTAAATATTGATATATAATTAAAAGGGTTGGAGATATAGTTCACTGTGAGTGCTTGCCTAGTGGGCACAAGCTACTGGATTCAGTACTCATCACTGAAAACACAGAAACTTGTGCACACACATAAGTGCTTAGTTTCACCAAAGGTGATTGTGCATATCTGTTATCTCAGCACTTGGGAAGCAGAGGCAGGGGGGTTTTGAATTTGAAACCAACCTGGGCCTATAGCAGAGCAGGGCATAACAGAGCTAGGTAGGGAAAACTAAACTGAATGCTGGGAGAAGGAAGGTATAGTTGAGAGAAGCCATGTAGCCCCCGCTGGAGACAGATGCCGGCCGAAACTTTACCTGGTAAGCCACAGCCACGTGGTGATACACAGATTAATAGATGGGTTAGTTTAGGATATGAGTTAGCCAGAAATACACTTAAGCTATTGGCCAAGCAGTATTGCAGATAATATGGTTTCTGAGTGATTATTTTGGGGCTGAGAAGCCGGGAGCTAACTGGCAGCCTTTTCACAACAGTATCACACGGTAGTCCAGGCTAAAATTACCTTTCAGTGTCTGTGCCACTTTATGGACTTAAGTTTGCAAGGAAGAAAAAAATCGCTGTTTTCTGGAGTCTCTTGATAAAGGTTTAACAGTGAAGCACTTCCAGAACTGGGATGAAGCACAGCATAGTTGTGCTTGTTTTCCGGACAGCCAAGAGTCAAAGAGACGTGTTTGTCAAGTCGGTGAGCTAAGAGGCTGAGGTGATATAGGGAAATGTGTGAGCACTCCAAGTGGGGTTAGCAAAGGCCAGGAGCAGAGTGTGTCACCGCAGTGGTTCCTTCCACATCTCTTTACACTCATAACTGTGTTCTTGTCTCCCATCAAAACTAGATCTCTAGTCTGTAATGTTGCCTTTTCAAACTGGAAACGAATCTGGCACACATTTCCAGAACTGCTATAACACAAGGTGCCAGAGTCAATCACCCTGGACACTCTGCCTTGTGAATCAATGACCACAAAGCCATCGCGGACACCTCTCCACCCCCCTGACAATTACAGAGGTGAAACTTTTCAACTCTTTGTAATTTTCTTAAGTATCATGAAGCTAGCTTTTCTGTTCCTAGTTGTCAGGGAGCAACTGCATTCACTTAATATGTTCGCTTCTCAGAACTCTATTCTTTTTGTTTTGTTTTGTTTCATTTTTCGATACCAGATTTCTCTGTAGTTTTGGAGCCTGTCCTGGAACTGGCCTCGAACACACAGAGATCTGCCTGCCTTTGCCTCTCAAGTCCTGTGATTAAAGGCATGTGCCACCATCGCCTGGCAAAACTCTATTCTTAAACAGAGAAAGAAGGAAGACACTTACATATTTTACTAAAAAACAACAAACACAAACTCAATGATTATCTGGAAGACAAAGAAAGACTAGCCTCTGAAGCGAGAACTTGGGGCTGAAGTCTTTGCTCTGCTCTTGAGCCCCTGACTGAATGCTGTGAGATTCTGAGTGGGTTTCCTGTTTCCTAAAGCAAAATCAAAAATAAGAAGTATCTTTCTATTTCTACTGGCTGTTAATTAAATCACTAGTAAAATGTATTTTGTTGGGTGCTGAGTCAACGGTTTGGTCAATAAAATACCTGAGTTCAGTCTTCAGCGTGATCCATAAAAAGTCAGACGTGGTGGCATGCCCGTGTAATCCTCGCACTGGGAGGCAGACAGAGAATCCCTGGCCTCACTGGCCATCTTAGCGAATTGTCAGGCTCCAGGCTCCAGTGACCTGGCAATCAAGGTCGTCTTCTGATCTTCATAAACATGTGCATACATATGCATATGCTTTTGTAAGAAGCTTCTTAGAAACTGAAGAATTGACTCCAATCTGGTATAAGAATTTTGTTCAGTTTTAATTAGATCTTGTTTTGATCCCAATACATCCAGTTCATTTTTGAAAGACTTCTAACTTTCTGTAAACAATTAAGAAATATGCTAATGAATAATCATTAGCACAAATTTCTAAAGGGTTTACTCTTTCCTTCCTTCTCTGTCTCTCTGTCTCTGTCTCTCTCTCTCTGTCTCTCTCTGTCTGTCTCTCTCTGTCTCTGTCTCTGTCTCTCTCTCTCTGTCTCTGTCTCTCTCTGTCTCTGTCTCTCTCTCTCTGTCTCTCTCTTTCTCTCTTTTCCTTTTGCTTCTTGGGATAGAAAGGCGTAGGATGTGCTTCCATGAGTGTGTGTGTTCTCACATCATTGTGGAAGACATGGGTTTGGATAAAACATGAAGCATTAAACAGGAGGCAGGGTAGACTAGAAATAAATATGAGAGAATGCTGTTTAATAATCAAATTAGTTTGGCTTCTTTCATTTTTAGTAAGATTATATGCAAATCTATGCTCGCTTCTACTCCTTTAAGAAGGACCGGCATTTCTCAAAGTGAGAAGGTCCATGGTAGGTTGTGCATTGCAGGTACCAGGAAGCTCACGTCTAGCTGGCTCATTTGTGCTTTTCTCCCTTGATGCTATAGCCTCGAGTCTGGTGGCCTGGGTAGTCACATCAATGTGAGAAGGCAGTACGTAAGGCTTTCCAAATCTTCAAAATGTTAGGAAAAGTCTCTTGTGAAACAGCCTGGCCTTTGTGTACTTGAGGACGGGTGCTCTTACACGATTTTCAGTTTCCACTTGGGTGAGTTTCCCAGGGAAGTTTGAAGGGCAGGCTTTCATTGAATTTCACCCTCTGAGTCATGTCTCTGTAGATTCCAGAGCACTCTCCAGCAAAGAGCAACAGCGTGAATCAGGCAATCAAGAGCAACCTGTGCCATAAGTAGTGGGTGTTCACCAAGCGAGGTGATGAAGCAGAGAAGCAAAGCTGTTATCCCAAATTTCCCCAAAACTGGATACTTTGGTCAAGTAGACTGATGGGACAAAAGGCCGAGGTTAAAGACCCCCAAATTGGACTGCAAGTTTGACTCGTCCGGGGAGCTTTAGATGCACACGGAAATCAGGTCCTCACCTCTGGGATTTCTGATTCTGATGATGTGGGTGATGTCTGGGAATTGGCATTTTTAAGAGCTCTCCAGACAGATAGAATGTGCAGTCAGGAGTGAGAATTACTGGCCTTGGTAACTGTCTCATTTGTTCATGTGAAATAACCATGTGAAAAACTCTTGCTGCCCATTTATTTGAGTTTTTACTGGAAGTTCAGATTAATTGTTCCTTAACTTCCTTCATTTCCAGCAAATGATGCCGTTTAAATACACAAACACAATAAAACTCCGGGATGATTCTGGGCTCTAGATAAACGCAGAGCATTTGGTCCTTAGCAGGGGTCTTTAAAGGCCATTGTTCAAATTCCCCACGTGGGAACAGTTATTTCAGTAATAACCACTGGTCTTTGATAAGTATTGGACTGCGAGGGTGTTCTTCCAAAAATCAGATGGTAGCCCAAGTTCCTGACTGGGGTCTACCGGAAGGAACTGGCAATTCTTGTAACATAGGCTGTCAGCATCCTGTTACTCATTCCTTCTTGAAGATGAAGTTGTGGTGGGAACCGTGAAAGGAAGCAAGTGGGTTGAGGCACAGCTCTGGTCCGCCCTCTGCAATGAGCAAGTGCTGTAGCTCAAAGTGGTGGCACCAGGTGTGGCTGCAGAGCCTTGGGTAATAGGTCTGTTCACAGCAGAGTGCAGGAGCAGTTGAAAAGGAGGATTAGAGTTGTCTGATTCTTTATGATGAGTGAGATGCTGGGGTCTAATGCCTCAAGTTTTCAAACGTTTCTTTTAATAGCCCTTTGCTTCTTACCTTTATAGCAGTATTCTCTCACCTCTTTAGGAAATTAGCTGAATGTAATTTTTTTTTAACAAGAAAATGGGTCAATGATGTTTCCAACAGCATATTAAAAGCTACCTCAGACCAAAAGAGCGAGTGTGTCTGTGTGTATGCATATATATTTAATAGAAAAGTACTTTGAAAATAATATAGATATGGTGTGAATATTAGTATGAAATAAATTACAAGAAATAATTTCATTTGCTTACACTATATTCATAGGAAGAAAGGTGTGAATTGACTACAGCCTGATGTGCAATTGGTAAGGAGCTAAGCAAGAAAAATATTTATTATAGTACACATTTCTTTCATAGTACTATCATACCCAGTCTTTATTGTATATTTTGATGTTTTTTTAAATGTGAAGCCTCAATAAGAACTATGGTGTTAGTTTCTAGTTCATCTAGAGTCTCTAGCCTATTGCCCAGGGATAGCAGCATTGTAAACAGCCCCTAATGTTACAGAGACATTCAGTGACTGGGAAAGAATAAGAAAAATAATTTTCCCCAAACTGAAGGGCTGGAGGCAGAATTATTAACAGAATAAATGAGTTCAGAAATGATTTTATTTACTTACTCATTATTCCCAAGCTCAGATACAACACCAATGCCTTTAGCAAGAAGGAAATGAAGTTAATACAGAATTTAAGCCCTACTGTGTGTTTCCACCATACATTTCTTGTAGCCTATCCATTTTCCTAGAGATTGACAAGTCCTACTTCTGACTTAATTATTCCTTCTTCCAAAAATATCATGAGATAAGTTTCCTTCTGAAGCGTGAATAATTCTATTCCACCATTATCACTGGTTCTAAGAACAACTAGTTAATACAAGGAGGCATAAAAACAGGTCAGACAGCTCCATGGGGTCATGTGTTGTTTGGAATGTGATGGGAGGTGGGACTGAAAGAGCCTGGGTATAACAGACTTTAGACTGACTTTAGGTATTTAGGCCAAGTAAGTCTCAGGGAGACTAATACCCGACTTTGTAAATTTCCTTATGAGGTTCCAGAATTAACTATTGAGACTTTTTTTTTTTTAAAGAGAAATTCTGGTACTTAAAATTCTATTTTGGAGCTAGGTTCATGTGGAATCATGTGGTTTTTCATGGTTTGCTTTCTATAGTTTTTCATGGGTTTGATTGACACTAGCTCGAGACATGCTTGAAAATGTCCTGAAAACAGAGTCTTTTGCTTACATGTCAGTGATATTCTAAGACCATGAGCTGTTCCATCAATATGCAGACATTCTTCTCTCACTGTGAGAATAAGACAGACTGACAAGGGCTTTTACAACTCGCTGCGTATGAGTGTGCAGGTGTGCTTAGAGTTGATGTCCTGGACTTGATGTCCAGGACCCACATGGTGGAGAGAGAGAACCAGGTCTCCCAAGTTTTCCTCTTATTTCCAAGAAATCAATAATTGTAAAAAATTAAATCTTCATTTTAATGTAAATCATGTAGAAGTTGTGAACTGATACTTAAGAGTTTTTCTTTCTTAGACTTACACAGGACACATAAAATACTTTGTCAGGCAAGAAATAAAACCAAAGAAACAAAGTGACCAGGGATAAGGACTTTTTTTTGATTGTCATGGTCTTTTAGCTTACATAGGGAGAGCAACACTATCAAGGATGCATTCTACAAACTTGAAGAACTGACAATAAAGCTTTGTAATATTGCATATGGCTATGTAAATCTTAGGGCCTTTATAATGTGTGTAATTTACAGAAATATTAGGTGATATGAATCAGCTCAGGGTTTAAGTTAATTCTAATACAGACAGTCACCTTCTTGGTGCCTGGAGGGGTGTTTTGTTTCATTTTCAGGAGATAACATATTTTATCCTTGTGCCGCTGGCTCCAAGATGTGGAGCTGACATATTTTATGTGTGAATTTATGTATGCATGTGTATATACATACATACTAGATACATATATAAGTGTATAAAATATATGTGTATATATCTTATAAAGAAAAAGGACTGCCATTAAGTTTGTTATCACCTTAAGAGTGACAGGTAAATGATGTGGGATTCCCCTCTGTATGCTGTGAATATGTTTTATTACCATTGGTTGATAAAGAAGTTGCTTTGGCCATGGTAGGGCAGATTATAGCAAGGTGGAAAAACCCAAGCAGAGATAGAGGAGAAAAGAAGGTGGATTCAGGCAGACACCATGTAGTCACCCAACAAGCAAGAGGTAACAGACCATGAACCTCGTGGCAAAATATAAAATAATAGAAATGGGTTAATTTAAGATGTACGAGTTAGTTAATAAGAATCCTGAGCTAACAGGCCAAAGAGTATGTGACTAATATAAAGCCTCAGAACGGTTATTTCATAAATGTCTGCAGGAGCTAGTGAGCAGGAGCCAGTAGGTGGAGAGAAACTTGTCCAGGGGCATCAACAGAATGGAGAACATGTGTAGCTACAGGTAAGTGTGTTTATTGCTCTTTCTGTTTTGGAAAAATGTTTAATACTAACTTCTAATTCACTTTTGAAACATAACAAAAGCTCACAAAAAAGTACACTTGGCTACCTCTCCTGTTAGTTAATCCTAGGAGACCCTCCAGACTTAGGACTGGCCTCTCCTAGAGTTATTCACTATTCAAAATAGAAAATTTTAAGTCATCTTAAGGCTGGAGACAGCTCAGCATTTAAGATGACTTGTTGGATATGCAGAGGACCTGGGTTCAGTCCTGAGCACCAGCATGGTAGCTCACAATTGTGTAGCTCCTGTTCTAGATGATCTGATACCCTCATCAGATTTAGTGGACACCAGGCATACATGTGGTACACAGACATACATGTAGACAGAACACTCACACACATGAAAGAAATACATTAAAAAACCTGGAAAAAAACTGATTTAAAATCATTTTATCTGTCTGTATTGATGTCCAGAGAGAATTTGAAGATAAAGAAGTTAGATAAAGTGTCTAATGTTATATGGTCACTGTCCTGAAGCAGAACCCCATAATCTTCAAGTCAGAATTTGACCCCATTTTCTTCACTTCCCCTCTTTCTGTATGGAGCAACCTGGTTTTTGAAAATGACTGAAGAGCTGCAATCGAGAAGGAGGACGTTCTAGGAAATGGGTGAAATGGTCCGAGAGCATTCCCCCGGCCTAGCAGATCTCCTGACAGGAGCAGAGTAGGAGTCTCCTTGGAAGGCAGCCCTCACTCTGTCCTGCTTGGCTGGCTAGCAGGGGGAGGGTATTAATTACAGGCCAGTTTCAGCAGCCTCCTGTGTTACAGCTTGCCTTTGATACCAGAGTCAACGTGTTCCAAAACACCGACATTTATAAAACATTAACTTTTATTATTTTAATTATGTATACGTGTATATGTGTGGGGTGGGGAGGTGTGTGCACATAAATGCAAACGCCCACAGAGGTCAGAGGTGTGAGATCTTCTCGAACTGGGGTTATAGGCAGTTGAGAGCCACCTGATGTGGGTGCAGAGAATTGAACTCAGGTCCTCAGAAGAGCAGTATGTGCTCTTAACCACTAATCACCAGCCCCCGGAATGCTGATTTTGAGATGGGTACACAGATGGCCTTTATGGATACAGCACTCCCCACATGGAAATCTATGAAGCAGCCTGTTATTTTTTAGGTTTGCATTTATATGGGGATAAAGTCCACAGCATTCCTCTCATTTTCTAAGTGTTCTATGAACCAAAAGAGACTTCACTGTTACCCAGACCTCAAGGGAAACTGAGCCCTTTATAGAACTGAAGTTCAAACTTTCATCTTCTGGTTTTCTGGTCTCTCGATACTATTTTTATGTGGGTTAATGATGCCCTCTTTCTTAATCCCATTCAATTTCGAATTCTCATTATTATCATAGTTTGTCAACATCCTCTTCAGAACTCATCTGGAGGAGAAAGAAAAAACAGTTAAAATTCTGCATTCCCAGCTGAGATATAGGTGCTCTCCTCCCTAGGTATTCTTCCCTGCAGAGAGATAAGTAGGTCAGCGGCAAACCACTTGGGTAATATGTCCTCCATGACCTTTGTCTCTTTGCTTCTTCTTCTTGAGAACAATGTTAAGCACTGCAAACAGTGTGTGGTCTCTTCCAGTATTTATACCTAAACCTTATATACAATTGTGAGACAAGAAAGAAGTCTGCTGCTTGTTTTGCACATGTAAAAATATACCTACAAAGAAAAGAGGATCCAGAGGAAACAGATAAGGCTGTTAAAGTTCTAGGGGAAGAAACAACAGATGACACTTGGAAATGAGAAGAGTTTAACAAGGCTTCTATGTTAAAGCAGAAGAAAGCACGGACAGAGATGAAGGTGACTAAAGTCTAGGCATGAGTTTGATTAAAGTAGGAAAACTTCATGTTTAATAAGCTCAGCAAGGAAGGAGAAGGGTTCTTTGCAGGAATCCTCAGAGAAGGGTGGTGAAAAGTCTCCCTTAGAAGTAGAGTCCTCAGTAAAGGGAGTAATCAGCTTATAGACCTAGCTTGAAAGGTGCAGTGGAAAATGCCTGGCCATACCCTTGCACCATCTTCCTATCCCTGTCAGTGCCTCCCTTGGTCAACCCCCTAAGCCAGGAACAAAGGCTATCGCTGAGGGCCATGTGGGCCAGCATAGTGGGCAACACAGCAGAATGGAGCAGGTTATTCAGTGGATCTGAGCAAACGGGGTCCTCTGTCTAGGGAGCGTTGTGATTTTAGAGAGATAATCTCAGGTACTGAAAGGAAACACCAGAGGCTTCAAGAGTAGGGAAAAAAATTGAAGAAGTTAGCAAATATAGCATTAATAGGAACTGAGAAAACAGGGCCAGGATCTCAGCCCCAGGGGAGCAGGGGTAGGAGTAGGACACAGGAAGAGAACATCTGGTTTCAGAGAAACGTTCCTGATGGAGGGAGGTACTGTGATAAGGAGGGAACCCAACCCTTACGCACAGCAGCGGTGATGAGGGGTCCTCCCATTGGACAAGATCCCCTATCAGGAGTGGGGGGTGACACCAGGGGACTCATCACTCTTCACCTATCAACTCTGCTCAGAAGCCAACATTCTTTTTCACGGTTCTTCCTAAGGAAGGCCAGTTTCTCCCAAATTGTTTGGAAAATCTATCCTAGCAAGAACTTTATCAACGACTTTATAATACATTAAACTATGCATAATACAAACTTGATTGCAGACAGCTGATTTATTAGGGAAGTGAATTTGGCCTTAATATCATCTTGATGAGGGACAGATGAGGATATGTGAGGTCAGATAATTGTAGAGAAATGTAATGGTCAAATCTCTGAAGTAGGCAGGTAAAACTCTTCTAGCTTTTTGCACTACTGAAAATCTGCCTGAAAAGTTGGATAAATATCTTGTTAGAACTTAAATTACAACATACAGTATAGTAAAAAAGAAAAGCACAACATACTAAATTTAATGTGGACTAATATGGTCATAATCAAAACTAAGAGCATGATTGTATGAAAAGAATTCAGCTAAATATATTTTAATTTTCTTAATTTTTTATAAATTGTCTCTGAAATGATCTTTAGGAAGGTTGGGAATAATTATTCTCAGGGGCAGCTGAGCTATTAGGCAAGGGCTAGAGGGAGACTTACATTTAAAATATTCTTTTTTATGTCATAGGTACACATTACCTATTAAAACCTGTTCTATAAAAATTTTTTGAATTTCCTCCAAAAGATAGACAAAGATACCCCATTTATGACCCAAGTTTTCCCAGTTCATCTCAAACCCAGTAAGATGAGCTGCAGGCTTCCATTCTAGAACCAATCTCCCTTCCTCCCATCCTCCTTCTCTCCCTCCCTCCCTTCCTCCTTCTCTCCCTTCCTCCCATCCTCCTTCTCTCCCTTCCTCCCATCCTCCTTCTCTCCCTCCCTCCCTTCCTCCTTCTCTCCCTTCCTCCCATCCTCCTTCTCTCCCTTCCTCCCATCCTCCTTCTCTCCCTCCCTCCCTTCCTCCTTCTCTCCCTCCCTCCCATCCTCCTTCTCTCCCTCCCTCCCATCCTCCTTCTCTCCCTCCCTCCCTTCCTCCTTCTCTCCCTCCCTCCCTTCCTCCTTCTCTCCCTCCCTCCCATATTCCTTCTCTCCCTTCCTCCTTCTCTCTCTTCCTCCCATCCTCCCTCTCTCCCTCCCTCCCTTCCTCCTTCTCTCCCTCCCTCCCTTCCTTCATTCCATCTTCTTTCTCTTCTCTCTTTCCTTCTTGGATTCTTTCAGCTTGTAATCATTTTTAATTAGAGGGATACATCTCCCACCCTTCAGAGCACAGCTTTATAAATAATAATTCATGGACAGTGTGCTCAGTGTGCCTTTCCCTCTCCGTGGAAACTGTCTTTGAGAAATACACTTGTACGCATCTCACGCTCAGTTTCTGGTTTTATATTTAATTTGTTGGGAGATTTCTGGTGCTGCTGAACACTTTATTTATGTAGGAAATCTCTTCTGTAAACACTTGCCCTAATTTCTGATCACGTTGATCTGTTTACTTTTTAGGTGTTTGTTCAAGGCTCAGTTTCCCCTCATCGCATTCTTGGAGTGAATGTAGTTGTTGGATGCTGTCATGAGTGTTGTTAGAGTATGCTCATTTTCACACCCAACAAACTTCTGAACGTGACTGCTGGGAGAATATTGGTGAAAATATTATGCACGTCTTTTCTGGTTTTCATCGTAAGTGGTAAAAAGAGGAGCCTGTCCACTTATAAGGAGAGTGTTATATTCATGATATACTCTATATCAATAAATAGTTTAAATAATAAAAACCAGCTGTGGTGGGCACATGAATCTCTACATACATGATAATTAGAGATATTTAAATGCAAAAATTTTCTCAGTTAGCAGAAGACTGGAAACTCAAGAAAGGTTGAATTTTATGTCCACAGGGGGTCCTGACTCAGAAAAGCCAGTTTTGTTGTGTTACAAGGCTCACTCACAATGAGGAGCCTGATCCAGTCTGCTCTTAATCCACTAAGTTAAGTCTTAACCACATCTTAAGACACCTTCATAGAAATCTGCATAAGAATATTTGACCAAATATCTGACTACAAAGACTCAATCCAGTTGATATATGAGACAACACCACAGTTTCATGTGGGTTTTTTTCGTTACTTAATTTTTTAATTTTTTGAACTCTTCTCTCCATTCTTAATATTCAGTTGAATTTTTTTCTGCTATTGAACCACTTTCAGAAATGGCCTTATTGTTGTTCAATTCAAAATAAATAGAATTTATGAAATATAAATGTCTGTCATCCATTTGTAACACTTGCATAAATATCATACAGTGACAGGAGGCACATGTAAACCGCTTTGGAGACAGCAGAGACACAAATCAGAAGGGCCAGCCCACTCTTCTATCTGCATTCTCTCAGTTTTACTGACCATACCTACCTAGACACACATGACATATATACAGGTAAGAATAGGGTGCATGCAGTACACGTGGAACAAATATTCACATGCTGGGTTTATGATTAAAAGAAGAATAATTGGAAGAGAAAAAGGAAGTAAACCAGAAGGCCACAAGTCGAGAGCTTTTGGGTCTCAGAAGAAATCCCGGAAAGGGGCTGTGAATCTTTTATTAGCAAAACCAACTTAGAGCCTTTCTGTTTATTGTTCAAATATAGGTTCCACTTGTGGTAACCTGAAACTATTTGATTCTCAGCTTAGTAAATACATTTTTGCAGCAGAAAGCCAAGAGACTGTGTTATCGGCCTTCAGGTACCTGTGTTTGCACAAGCTGATACTTTCTTGCTTAGGCTCTAATTCTAAGATAGGTCAATAAGCCCTCAAGTCCCAGATTACAAAGACAAGTGTTCAACTATGCCACATGCCATTGGGTCCCCTGGAGTAAGATACGGCTCCTATCAGTATACTACATTGGTTAAACCTCAATAGCTGATCAGCAGAGATGCTCTATGCATGATCAAGTTGACACATCACTTACATCTTGGCAGAACGCTGTTACCTAGACGTTGCTCATCCACAGAGCTGTGAAACTTTTGTGCCCCCCTCTATTCTTACACCGTAGAAAGACACAATTTAGCCCAATGTTATGAGTATGCTGGTGCTTTTGAATCCGGAAGGGACCAAGATGGCCTAACCACAAGCTGTGCTCCCTCTCCACTCTGTTCCCACAGATGTGGCTCTCTGGTCAAAGAGCTCTCCTTCTTAGTTCCTGCTCATTCATGGATGCTGGGATCCAGTTCCGTGCCAGCTACAGAACCACTCAGGTAAGTCAGTCACAGGAACGGGGATTCACCTCTCTTTCCGATGACCACAGTCTTCTTCCCACAGTTCTGATTGTTCAGAGTTTCCAAGTAGGCTGGGTGGCCCTGCATGTCACATGGTGTCCTTCTCCCTAGAAGGGGAGACTGTTGATCTCATCTGCCAGTCTGTAAATATCATGTGTTCAGTTGCCTCGTCCTCACCAACAGGACTCCTGGGACACAGAATATGGTAAATGTTATCCTGTACTGTGCTTGTCATCTGACTTAGGGAAAAGAAGGGGTTCAGCTCCCCTGGTTCAGGACATGAAGCAGTTGGTCAGAGGTCATTCGTCTAAACCAGTGGTTCTCCATCTTCCTAATGCTGAGACCCTTTAATACAGTTCCTCATGTTATGGTGACCCTCAACCATAAAATTATCTTTGTTGCTACTTCATAACTGTAGTTTTGCTAGTGTTATGAATTGTGATGTTAATATGTGATGTGTAGGATATCTGACATGTGACCCCTGTGAAAGGGTCATTTTGCCCCAAAGGGGTTGTGATCCACAGGTTGGGAACCACTGATCTAAACACTTGAGTAATTAATTTTGAAAAGTATCTTTAAGCTCTTAAATAAGGTAAACATACAGAGAACATAGCCCAGCAATACGTTTCTTGAACTGGAACTCATCCATAAGTCTTGAGAAGTCAACCCAAACTGGGTCAGTCTTCCCATTTCTGGGTGTGGGGGATTATCACAAATATAATACATTTAACTCTGGTTTGAATGTGAAGTGCCCCTTACAGGTTCATGTGTATGGCTGCAAGTGGGTAGCTTTGCTGTGGAAATTTGGGGGAATTTTGGGACATAGATCCCCAAAGTGGATATTAGAGGGGTATGGCCTAGTCCCACTTCCAGTCTGAGCTCCCTTTACTACATGAGCTAATAAGATGTTGACAATCCACACCCCCGTCACTCACTGCCATGGCTACTCCAGTTCCAATGCCTTTCCCACTGGGAAGAACCGGAGCCTCTAAACTATGAACCACAGTAAATATCCCTCCCTTCAGTTGTTTCTGTCAGGGATTTTGACCCCACAACAGGAAACGTAAACCATGAAGATCTTGAATATGCTTTCTCCACTTATCTGGGTTTTTTTTTCTCCAGCAATTTATTTTTTATTCTATTTTTTATTTTTTGAGATGGGCACTTGAACGGGGAAGGGAGGGGCTAAAGAGGCATCGTAGCCTACTGCAGACACTGCTCCAAGTCTGCTTTTCAAAGCACAACAAAATGCAGCTTCTTAGGTTAGGCCTGTGGCAGAATGAATCCTCAGCCTCAATTTTTCTCTCTCTATTTGTGTGTGTGTGTGTGTGTGTGTGNGTACCTCAGACTCCTACAATGCCACTGGTCCTCTGTTTCTGCATATTCACTGAGGTTTTTGATATCATAAAGCTTTCATAAACATTCCTTATGAGACTGGAGAAAGAGCTTCACAGTCAAGAGTGCTCATTGTTCTTTCAGGAGGACCTGTGTTGAGCTCTGAACAACTACATCTGGACACACACAACCTCCTTTAACTCCACCCCCGGGACATCTTATGCCCCCTTCTGGCCTCAGTTGGTCACTGCACACACCTGGCAAACATACACACTTATAAATAAAGAATGAAATAAGAAAAAAAGAATTAGTGTAATTACAAAAATGTACTCAAAATGGTATTAGGCATGTTGAAGGAGGTGGCTTTCCCAGAGTCCCTTCCACAAATCACAGTAGACAGGAGCTGTACAATTGCATGAGAGTCTAAGCACCGATGGCCTTTGCATTGAGGGCAAGTTTCATCCTGCTGCTTTTAATGTGATTCTTGAAAACTGATCATCTTGTAGGAATCTTTGTCCAGATGACCTTTAATTCAGAGAAGTTGGTGTTTGTAGGGAATAACGTAGTCATTTTACAAACACTTGTCCAATATACACTGCCATTGTTCCCTATAAGGTCTTTAGAATCAACTTCTCACTGTATGTATTGTGCAAAATTAGAAACTTGCTATTCTCTGTAGAGATCTAAGAAAAAGTAATTCAGGGAAGCATGGAAAGTGATACAGTGAGGAGTTGAACTCCGTATTCCCTTTCAAGAGAGTACACGCTCCTCCAGCTGCAGCATCTGCTCCTGTAAGCCTTCGGGCTCCTGGGACGGCGTGAAGAAGACTGCTCCTTTGCTGCACCATGCAGGGCTGTGGTACTTCTTAACTCGCCAGAAAGTGTCAACGATCCACTCTGACAATTTCTGTTCTTATTCTTCCCCCCTCAATTTTATTCATCATTGCATTTTTATAGGAGAGCAAGTTTAGCTTGATCCGGATCTCTGTTCTGACATCGTACACTGTGACCAAGGAACACTTAATCATTGCCCTGAGTAGAGCTAGTTTGTCCTATGTCAGAGAGATGCTGGGGAATGTTGCTTCTGTGTATGACTTGACACTTGCGATCTCATATCAGAGGTCTGTGTACTGAGCCAAGAAAGCAATAGTTCCTACTCCCCCATGCTTATGTTTGTTTGTTTTGACCTGTAGCTCGTTCCCTCACTTTCTGTAATTCCATGGAAGTCGTCTTGTCTCTCTTACCAGACTGGAAACATCTCAAAACAGTGATTGGGTCTTTTAATTGTGCCCTCAATGTATGACACAAATTAGGTACTAATTAATGTGTAGTAAAATGAATGAAGAAAAAAATAAAATGGACATAGTATTAAACTAACTCCTAATGACTTATTATCATACCCATAGGTCAATACTTCATCACACAAGCTTCTTTTTGCAGCAGATGGTGATTAATAGAGACCACAACTGGCCGACCAATGTCCAGAGGATAAGAAACTGAAGAATTCTTAGCTCTAAATGAGACACTTTTATCATATCCCATACCTCTGGGCTCAGGGATCCATTTGGGAGGGGCAGAGGAATGTATAAGAGCCAGAAATAATGGATGACTACAACGAAGCCATGTCCTCAAGACTTCCCACAGCAGGGCGTACATGAACTCATAACGATTGTGACAGTATGCACAACCTCAAGCCAGGGCAAATTCCAGCACAGAGAATGGAGGTGAATGGGAAGTCTCACTCCCAGATGATGAGTCATTTGCAGTTGATAGCTTCTGGGAGAGTTTTCTTTGCTCCATGGTAAGTCAGTCACACTCCAGAGGAAGGTCACACATCCAAGATGATATGGTCACATCCTGGAGTTGATGGGTAAAAACAAAAATATAAAACAAACAAAACAAAAACAGGACACAAAGTTGGGTGAGTCGGGGGAGAGTGGATCTGGGGAGAGCTGGGGGAGGGGTGAATATGGTCCAAACTCATTGTCCGAAATTCTCAAAGAACTAAATAAGAAAGTGAATATAGCCCCCCTGTTGCCTGGAAAAGGAAAAGCTGTGGAGTGTGGGTTGAAGAGACGAGCTCCCTACTAGTAGTAGGTTCTCAGCCTCCATCTTGAAATGCTGTCAATCAGATTTACAATCCTTTTGTGGTTGTGTGGTGCTTTTATGGCCACTGAAAAACAGTCCTTTTTACTAACATCTCTTTAGCACCAAAATGTGCTTTGTATTAAGATAGAGTATAATGCATGTGTCCCAGCTACGGGCTATGCATTCACAATTTGTTCTCAGGGTGATTTCTACCCCACAGAGATCTTATCATTAGAAATAAGGGTGTGTGTGTGTGTGTGTGTGTGTGTATGTGTGTGTGTGTGTGAGAGATAACTAAGAAACATGAAGGTGTGTGACTAAGAGCTGAGACAGCATGGAGTTCAAATTCCACCTCTTCTATTCCTGCCTGAGAAATGTGAGCAAACAGCCTAATCCTCTTAATCTACACAATGGAGACCGCAGACTCGTACTCTTGTGGACCCTTTTATGTTTTTAAACTCCATTTTTCCACAGACAAAATGGAGGTAAAATGGTACTTGACAGGCAAATGTGTCTGTAGGACTAATATAACAAGAATAATCATCTAAGAGGGTACCTAAAATCTAATAAGCAACTAAACACATTCCTTTTTCGTTTCAGAGTATTATTTCTCCACATATCCAAGTGACAGGCCCAGAGACAGGTCCCCTTCCCTCCTTAAGTTGACATCCTCATCTCATCCAGGTCATTAGTGAGGCTGCAAACACCGTGGTGGTCTGGAGGGTCTTGTACTTGTGTTGGCAAAATTTTCAGGGGAAGGGGAGTAACTCAGTTGGCCAAAGGCTTGCCAGGCATGTGTGAAACCCTGCATTTGATGTGCAGCACTATGTAAAACCCCGAGTGTGAAGGTCCTGCAATCCCAGCCCTTGGGCTAGAGACAGAAGAACTCTCTAGAGTTCAAGTTCATCCTGTGTAGCACAGTATGTTGGAGCCTAGCCTAGGATTTATGAAGTCCTGTCTTCAAAAGCTTCTTATTTCAGGACAGTTAAAGCTTCTTGTGAACATCATTGTGTGAGAGTACAGTGCAGAGTAATTGAAATGAGATATTATAGATATCTTATAGACATAAGATATCACGTAGATACTAAAAGGAATTAGAAATTAGCTATAAAATATATACGCAGAGAAAAATATTCTCCATAACTTTTTATTGATTTAGCTGAAAATGATAAATCCATATATTTAGATATATTATATATAACATATGTACACACAATATGCGTGTATATATATATATATACAGCATGTGCATATTCCAAATTATGTATAGGATATACAACCTGGCATATATATCAAGATATCTCAAGGAAGTTACTTCCTTGTGACCTACTGAGCTATAACAATACACTGAAAACTTGCTATTGCTATTTTACTCTTGAGTGGGTAAATTCATAGAGAATAAAGAGAGGGAAACAATAGCTGCTAATACAGGAAATTTTAGAGCCAGCGAAGAGGCGGTCAGGACTTCCTCCTGCCATGCCATTGTGGCGGGACCACAGCTCCCAAGTTGCGCAACGCCTTCAGTAAACACTTGCTCATGCGTACACAATGAAGCAGAGAGTTTCATTCTGTCTCCCTTAAGAGGAGGCTGGGGCAGAAGCAGCCTTACAGGTGTGAGCGGAGGCAGGCACTGCTCCCGGGACCGCAGCATGTTGCAATGGAGTCTTCTGGTAGTCTCTTTTCTCCTTTCTCCAGTTCCAGGTAGGTGTTAACCCTTCTCTGGGCTCTGTTCAACGTGTCACAGGAGTACATGCTATCCAGCTGCTCTTAGTCATAGGGTATATAATACATTAGGTAGCTGTTTCTTCCCCTTTGTCAGTTTTACTAGCCTTTTTGGCTGGTTTAAGCTGTGGTTTGAAGGCTGTGATGGACGTGAAAGAGGGTAAATAGAGGTTTTGTGTGAAACATTTATTTTCAGCTGTTACCTTAAAAGAGAAAAGGGAAGCTCTTATACATTTAAACCATGAATATGATCTTTGAATCAAAACCAAAAACAAACAAATAACAAAAAACCCTCAAAGCTATCAAAACCAATCGTGTCAATTTTTAGTTCAAAATTTGAGTGCTTTTGCCCATCAAGGATTTGAGAAAGTATCTGGTCTTCTAACGGGGGCCAATTCAGCAACTCAAAATACTTTGGACAGCACCTTTATAGACTCAGTGGTAATGCATGCAGTTAATTGGCAGGGTGCCGTGCTCAATTTTGCGAGAAAGCATTGTGATGTTATTGGTGAGGAGGAGTCCCAGTTAGGTGTGCTGAAAACCTTCCCTTACAGTGCTTACAGCAGACACCTAAGAATTTGGATGCAGTGAATTCTCCTTCAATACATGTTCTAGCAAGTAGGTTGTACCATTTTATAAATTCTCATCTTAGGTCCCCATGCCTGGGACATGACAACATATTTCTCTAGCTTTTCTGTGTCTGTGTCCGGAGCTTGAATCTTCATCCTAGCTGGTAAATGTTTTCCTGGATCATGGAATGTTTTCTGGGACCCAGGAGTGAATGAATTATTTACAGATAGACAGCATCAAGCACAAAAAGTTTGTCCTCCTCCCCGACCCACTCTGTGCCTTCTTACTAAAAATGGCTTCTCCTTTGTTTCTCAGACTTGTAAAAACTGTACTTAATGCCCTTCAATTTTAGGATACTATTATATCCTTAAATACCTGAGCTCTTGACTTAAAATTCCTATTTGGATTCGCAGGAATTGAAGTGTTTGTAGGGATTCCTTCCTCATATTTTCTGAAAACATTGTCCCCAGTGCTGTTGGGGACACCACTCTTAGTAGGAACAGAACTGCTTGGGAGTCAGCTCTACTCAAGGGGAGAAAGATTCAGCAGATCCAGTGACAGTCTCACAGGTGATGGGGGTGCATGCATGCTTCTGTCATGTCAGTGACATCCGGTAGAAATTTCCAGAAACAAAAAAGCTGTTTATGCTCCTCCCACTCTACATCAGAACATGGCAGCAAGAGATGCAAAGTCTTAGAGTCCCCCCTAGAAGTGTGACTACATTCCGGCTGAAAAACCAGTCCTTACTGGGAGCAAGGGTTTTCTACCAGAATGCAAGAAACAAAAGATTTGTTTTCTTACCTCTTCCTCTTTGTTTCGCCCTCCACATCATCCGTACTCTATGCATGTGCCTTCTGGCCCTATCTTTTACCTGGTTCCACTAAAAATAAAAGAAAAATATGAAAAATTGGCCCAGATTCTTTTAATGAACTTCACCGTTCCCTGAGAAAAGTGACATGGGATTTCATCATAGGAAAAGTAAAAACACATATTTAAAAAGACATGGAAAATGTTTAGGGGAAGAGAAAATAAATTAGTGCCTTGACAAAAGACAAATCTCCATCCCGTTTGTCCAGGGAAGCAGTGGCTTTAAAAGTACATTTATTTTAACTAGCAGTTATTTCTGGTCTCTATAAAGTGACTGAAAGAAGTAGGCTATTATTCACAACTTAACCTATATAGCCAAATAATAGACTTCATTAGGATATAGGCTCTAGTTTTCCCCCTATACTCACTTTTCCTGAATAATGTTCACAGGTTCAAGAGTCTGAGGGGGACAGAGAGTCAATGTCGTAGCATAAACTTGCATTAAAGGCTTGATGCCTCATGTGGAAAGACAACCCTGACAAAATTTCTAACAGAATTGGAGCAACACGCAGATGTCAATATTATGCACAAATGGTCCCCCAAATGGACCCAGATAGAACAGCATTCTAGAATGAGGCCAGTCATGTCAGTCTCATTAGTGAGTCTTGCTTTATTTTAAACTAATGAATAGTGAAAATAGTCTGATCCACAACCACAGACTCACACCTCTAACTCAAACCAAACTGGCTGTCTTCTCTCTCTTTATCCAGTTTTGCCAATCAACACTAATTCAACACATGAGTTCTGTGGGAGAGAGAACACAAACAAGCATTCAGACAAATTTAATAGACACATATTGTGTTACGCCTTGGATTTGTGTAATCCCTGGATGGCAGTTAGCTCTGTTTGTGCCACTGGCTTCTAAATAATTAACTTGATTTTATTCACCTGGGAGGAGGCGGCCTCATCTCCATCAAATGAGAGGATGCGTGAGGCAAACAAGAACTACTCCATTCCTTTCTATGCTGTGGAAATCCCGACACCTCAGACATCCTATTTCTAGAGTCTTCTAGCTTTCAGAAGAATTGGAGCCTTTTTAAAATTTTTTTTTGTTTATTTAATTTTTAAAAATTACCACCTCCTCCCCTCCTCCCATTTCCCTCCCCCTCCCTCTCCCCCTCCCTCTCCAGTCCTAAGAGCAATCAGGGTTTCCCACCCTGTGGGAAGTCCAAGGTCCTCCCTCCTCCATCCAGGTTCAGGAAGGTGAGCATCC
>LOEQ01001902.1:299382-312728 GCA_001685075.1 Bramus lutescens
TTCTTTCTTTCTTTCTTTCTTTCTTTCTTTCTTTCTTTCTTTCTGTCTTACTTTACTGTTTCCTCTAGTGTCTGTCTGTCTTGTGACTGCCTGGCTTCTTGCCCGGGTTGGAGGGGGCTCGCCTTTTCCCTCATTCTCTTCTCTTTCTTCTCTCTTTCTCTCAAGCCTAGATTTCTCCTCCTGCTTATTCTCTCTGCCCACCAATCCCGCCTATTCTTTCTCTGCCTAGCTATTGGTTATTCAACTTTTTATTAGTCAAATCAGGTGCCTTAGGTAGGCAAGGTGGAAACAGCAACACATCTTTCCATAATTAAACAAATGAAGCATAAACAAATGTAGAGCATCCTTACATTGTTAAATAAATGCAGCATAAGCAAACGTAACACAGCTTTACATGGTAATTGCCACAAGTCTTTTTTCCAAAGCATCTTATCAGGAAAATGTCCCACCAACTCTGATGGAATTCATCTGCAGCAGAATCTTCTTCAAGGAAGTTTTCTTCAAATAACTTCTTTCAACATCAAAAATGTCAGCTACATTTTTATCTGAGTGTTTTGAGGAAGTTTAAACATAGGTAAAGTGAGTTTATCACAGCTATGAAACGATCACAAATCAAGCTTTTATTTGAAATTTATATTTTGATATGGCTATGGTAGATGGTCAATTAGTTCTTAAATTATTTATACATATGTGCCATGTGTCTGTGTGTATATATGTGCAAGTGCAGGTAATTACCTTTAAAGGTCAAAAGAGGTCATCAGACCCCTTGGAGACGGAGTTACAGATGCTTGTGAGCCACCCTTCTTAGGTGTTAGAAGCCCCACTGGGGTCCTCTGAAAAAGCAGCAAGTGTTCTTAACAAGGAACCGTTCCTCCAGTCTCACAATTTTGGTCTTTAGAGTGGTTTTGCAGAGGGATGTGTGTGATGTTGTGTGCTTGCTTTTACTGCAGACACATTATTTGTCTAGGGTACCTCTGAACAGCCACATAAGCCTTATATTATTTTGATGTATGGTGACCTAGTGGCAAGGGTAAGTGTGTGTTCACGTTTAGCTTTGCCAATTCTCCTGTTAAAAATCTGACTTTAAATAATCCTCTGTCTTCAAGTGCATATAATAATGGTGGTGGTACTGTGTGGAAAATGGAAGATTTAACTTATGCAAAGTGAAGTAGGTTGAAAATAACTACTCTGCCTGTGGTACCCACTGTGGCACATGCATTATGACACATTTTCTAGGGTTTTCTGGTTTCTGTGAGTAGGCTCTTTTCACTTCTTCTTTGCAACATTAGCTATTTGAAAGTCAGTGTTGGTGCTGTCTCTTTCTCTCCTCACCAGTTTATGTCTGACTCTCTACCCTTTTTGTGGATTCTCTGCCACTTAAATGTTTACACACACACACACACACATATACACACACACACATTTCTGTCTCCCTTCCTCCCTCTCTCTTAATCATCTCATATATTCTGTAAAGTCATTGTGATATATTTATGTGCAGATTAACAGAATCATTTCCTGAAATCACACTTCATGGCTTGTCTTACACAATTTAGTTCTTGATTCTAAAATAATGTTGGTTTTACAAATATAGGGTGGTGTGTGCATATGTGTGCATGTGTCTATGAGAATAAATGCAACCTTCCCTTCTAGTTTGAAACTATTTACTTGGGTATTTTAATTTTTATTACATCTATTTATATATTTGTTTGTTTAGTGTGTGTATGTAAGTGTGTGTATGTGTGCATATATACATGAGTGCGTATATGTATATGTAATTACAAATGTGTGTGGGGTGTACATGGCATGATGCCTATATGGAACCCAGAGTGAAAAGGCAAGAGTTGTTTCATGCTTTTGGTCACATGATCCTAGTGACAGAGTTCAGGTTGCTAGGCAACCCTTCACCCACCCACTAAGCTGGCCCTAGTTAAAGTACTTTCTATGACTTTGGCAAATCCCTTCTCACTCATTCCTTCATTCTATCCTCTAACCTATGTTCCAGAATATAAATATTTGCTTCCATAAACACTTGGTGATCCAAATAAAGCCTTACCAAGCATATCAAGACTATAAATAAAGATATCAGATAACGGGCCTAGAATGGAACTCAGTGATAGAATCCTTAGCCAGTATTTCCAAGATTCCAGGGTCAGTTCTCAGCGCACACTCACACATGTACACACATGCACACACAGAGCTTATTTGTCTGTTTAGTTGGTGGATTCATCTATTGCACAGAGTAGAGACCAGCGGTTCTTAACCTTCCTAGTGCTGTGACCCGTTTGGTTGTGGTGACCCCCAACTATAAAATTATTTTTATTTCTACTTCCTAATTACAATGTTGCTACTGTCATGAATTGTAATGAAAATTTTTCATATGTGGGATATCTGATGTGTGAACCCCCCCAGAGGGGTCATAACCCACAGGTTGAACCCTTCTGGTCTTGATAGACAGTTGGTCTCACAATCCACTGCTAGAGAAATCAAGCATTACTTGCCAAGAATTACATTGATAGGAATTGCCACTGGTTGATCATAAGTAAATCTTGGTGTATTTTTGCAGGAAGCATTTGAAACTGAGCTAAAGTACCAGATGACAATCAATGGAAAGGTGGCGGTCCTTTACTTGAAGAAGAACAAGTGAGTATGTGTCTAGCTGTTGTTGTCCTCCCCCGCGAAGGGCTACAATGGGAAAGTGTGCCGGCAGGGGCTGTCATGAGCTTTAGTGCCTCCCACGCTTGACCCTCCAGCCTTCACTCCCAATGAGCCCAAGGAGCCAGCCAATGCTCTTTTCTCTTGAGTCATAGAAAGGCATTAGATAAATTAATGGTTTACTAGGCTTTTGAAAGTTTGTAAGTAGAACCCAACAAGAGGTGCAAGAAGACAGGTTAGATTGTTTTACCGAGGACTGGAGTGGTTCCAATGTAATTTGCTCTAAGTTTTGCTTGCTTGTCTGTTTGTGTGCTTGAGAGAGGGCCTCACATTACTGTCCTTTGGAAAGGACTGGGGCAGAGGAGGGGGGCAGGAAATGCTATGCCTTTGTGCCAAACTCGTTACAGGAACTGCTTTCTACCATCTTTGACCTCGGTTCTGCTTCTTCTCAAGTTTCTCCTGGGAATAGCAACCAAGTCCCCTGTGTTGAGGGGCTTTTTCCACAGGCCTCTGGAATGTTCCTGCCCATCCCCCGCTCCCTACCCCTCAGGCCTGACCAATGTGAGCAGTGCTTTCCTGTGTAGACTTGTCCGGCACATAGGGGAAGCTGAGGAGTTAACACTTGTCTTCATGGCCTGGGAAGGCTTATTCGTTTGCTGGACTTTCATAGTTGACATGTGTAACCACGCTCTTCCTTTTTCTTTCTCCAGCAAGCTCCTAGCACCAGGCTACTCGGAAACATACTATAATTCCAGTGGAAAGGAGGTCACCACAAGCCCACAAATCATGGTAAAACAGCCCCCCAGGTCCCTTAATAATGGAGTGCGCCCTGCAGGCTTACCTCCAGTGTCTTTGCCAGACAAACAGGGCTGGAACTGCTTTTACAGTCTTGGTGTTACATTTTTCTCCAATAACAATAATTACTTAATTGATCTTCTCACATTATTATATTTTCCCAAGAATGATGAAGGATGAGCCCAGGAACCTTTTCCAGTTTTCATGGGAGGCAGTCAGTAGAACCTTACATTTTCTTAACAGTTGTTTTCTGCGAGGAACTCTGTAATATGAAGAGATAAGCACGGCTGTTATTTTTAGACATTTGTTATCACACCTCCAAATTATGTGGTCTGTCACACTGAAGACTACTTCAACATTGATGTGAGATTCCCCTCTGTATGCTGTGAATATGTTTTATCATTACTGGTTTAATAAAGAAACTGCTTAGGCCTGTGGCAGGGCAGAATAAAGCCAGGCAGGAAATTTGAACAGAGACATATAGAGAGAGTAGGTGGAGTCAGGGATAAGCCATGTAGCTGCTGAAGGAGAAGGACTCTGGATCCTTACTGGTAGGTCACAGCCTTGTGGTGATACATAGATAATAGAAATCGGTTAACTTAATATGTAAGAGCTAACTAGAAACACACCTAAGCTATTGGCCAAATTGTGTTGTAACTAATAAAGTTTCTGTGTGATTATTCAGGTCTTGGCAGTCGGGAAACGAATGAACAATCTCCATTTACATAATGGCGCCCAACAGGAAACAAAGGCTCAGTCACCTTTTATACAATATCAATTGTAGAACTCCATGTTATCATAAGTATCTCTGCTCTTGATCTGTCCCCTGAGTTCCCCACGTGGAGCTTAACACATGGAAGCCATAACTGTGTGGCAAAGCATCTACCTCAGGTCTTCTTTTGATGGTGCAAGCCTTCAAATCTTCTGAGATTATGTAGGCACATTGATTCCAAGATAGAAATCTCTGATGTGGAACAGCCACATGGAGAAATAGCTCTGGAACTTTGCTCCAAATAGAATCATGGCCTGTTGTGCAGGTTCATTTTAATCTAGTTTGACTTTTTGGACAAGCAACCTGAATAACCCATAGGTTTAAAAAGGGATGGGGGAGTGGTCACTCAAAATTGGAAAAAGAACAGAGAGTAAAACATTTTATAGAAGAAAAGTAAAAGTTAGATTTTTGGAGACTCAGATTTTAAACTTAGATAACGAAATCCATTTATTCTTTAAATAGTGCTCAGCTATTTTATTATTACTAATACATTATTAGTAATACAGTATTACTAATACATTACAATAATAAATAGAATATACTATATAATGTCTAATGTTATATACTACACTATATTTAGGTACTATATATAATACACACCCTGCATAATATAAGCATTTAGGGAGTCATTAACTATCATAAATGATTTAATACATAAAATGCTTATATTTAATTTTTTAAAAGTCTCTAACTTAACTACTGTGCAGCAGAAAGTTGCTCCTATTCAAAGAATTCTAATTCCAATTGGTTGTGGAGTTTAAAACCTCTGAGAGTCTGAAGACTTTCATTTACAAACTACCTTTCATTCCCCTTAGGTTAACTGTTACTACCAAGGACACATCATAGATGAGAAAGATTCTGAAGCCAGCATCAGCATGTGTGACGGTCTACGGTGAGACTTCAGGAATCTTTCCACATCCCACTGGCATAGAGTTCATGTCTGAAAAGTCTGAAGATCCTCAAGTATAACTAGTTACAAAATATAGTTAAGTGTGATTCCTAAAGGTGACACAATTTTGAATTTCACACCAACATATCATTTCTTTTTAAGCATGAAAATTGTACAACTGAACTGCCTTTTATTTTGTTTTTGTTCTTTTTATCATTTAAAAGTGAAGATTTTTTTAGACTCAGTTTTATAGTCAGACTCTTTGAGAGTATAGGGGCTCCTCTAACCTCTCCTCACTTTCATTTATCTCTACTTTTATTCTTAATAACATTTGCATTTTTTCTGCCTGGTTAGTGACTCCCCATATACCAGTCTACCCCATCAATACCAAGAACTGACCGATTTCCTTTTCTGCACTTCTAGTTGGATACCTTAAAGAAGCATTCAACTTTTAATGTGTTCTAAACTAAGTCCATCAATTGTCTCATGAATCATTACTTTCCCTGTGTTCTTGACCTGCTGAGTGGAATAATCATTATAACTTAGCCAGTCAGGCATCAAGAAGTCTTTGAAGATTCCCTGCCTCATCTGTCTTGCCTCCATTTCCTTATCAAGTTCCAGTGATTATGTCTTCTAGTTACATCCTGTTGGTTAGCTATGTCTGTCTGTACTGAAACACTCTCCTTTAACTACCATGTACTTCAACCGAACCATTTGAAATAAGCACACACTTGCTGTCTTCCAGTTTTAGACACTGTATGCTCATGTATTTCTACTTCATACTAATTAGATATAGTTTATATATATATATATTTGCTAAATAACCACATATACTTTTTAAATTATTTCTCCACATTCATTTTCCTCATTTGGAATATAAGGTTCTTGAAGGAAGAGACTGTGGAGATCTTTTATTCCCCGCTTTTAGAACAGGGCTTAATAGTCTCATTAAATATGATGCAGACCAATTTTAAGCCATTGGAACTCTAGGTTAATTAAGAAGTGAAAACACAGCTGGAATTTCTTGTCATTTGCACAAAAGCTAGTAAGCCTTAAAAACAATGCAGTGAGCAGCCAGGCACGAATCAGCTCAGACTTTAGTACCAGGCCTTGTGAAGACACTGGAAATCTTCCTTGGCCACAAGCTTCACCCGCTTTGTCTGTCCACCCCTACCACCCTCCTCCTAGCCCTTCTATTTTCTAGTTTATAGACCAAAAAATGAGGCTGCTTAATTAATGTTTTCTGGATTCTTGGTTAATCAGAACAGGCCTAGAATTTTAATCCCTCATAAGACTCCAAAGTGACCGTCCCTTTCAACACTCCTGTAGTGTAGGAACAGGATGAAAAGCAAAGTCTGAATCAGGAAACATCTCTAGTGTCAGAAACAGGAAAACTGGGCTCCTTTGTTACCATAAGATTAAACTTCTTTGCCATTGGCTAGGAAGTCATGAAGACATTGAAGACACTGTGTCTGTGTAACTGTCAAAGAATACTTTCGTTAAGAAGTCTGAATTCTTATGCTCCTCAGGGGCTACTTCAGTCAAGGAGATGAACGATATTTTATTGAACCTTTGAGATCTGTGAGCCTGGATGAGCACGCCCATGCAGTCTTCAAGGATGACCCCAACGAAGACCAGGCTAACAGCAGCTGTGGCGTGGATGATGTGCGGTGGCAACAAGGGCTGCATGGGAATGTGCTCGCCACCAGACTGATTGTATGTAGAGTTTGATTGCTACTGGTGTTTTAGTTTTGTGTCCTAACCTGGGTTCTAATCCTTTCCTTTTTCTTCTTCTCATATGTATGTGTGTTGTATGTGCAGGCATATGTGTATACATTGACCCTATGTGTGTCTGTAGAGACCCCTGGCTGATGTCAAGTGTTTTCCTCAAATGATCCACAACTTCAATATTGAGCCACAGTTTCTTGATAAACCCAGGCTACCTAGCTAAGTTGCTCTAGGAATAACCTCTCTCTGCCCTTTCTGTACTTGGATTAAAGGCAGGCTGCCATACCCACGAATCTTTCACAGTGGGTTTAGGGATCTGAATTCCAGCACTCCCATTTCACAGGGAGGGTTATATCTGCTTAGCCACCTTTTCAGGCCTTGGTTCTAATCTTAGCAGTGTGCTTAGCTCACATTTTATAGCCACTGCTGAAACTAATAACTTAGACTTTTACTAATGGGAAAAGTTGTATGTTACTAATTCACTTAATATGAATCTGTGCACAAGCTGTTATCATCAACCATATGCGAAGGCTAAAAAGAAATCTGAGCTAAGATATAGGACAGCGAGGAGCAGACAGCACTCACAGTACCCTCTGAAGCTCACCACAAAGCACACACGTGTAAAGACTTTTCTTTTGAGGTAGAAATATGATGGATTTGTGCTCAAAGATATTCCGTGTGCTAGAAATGCCGTAACAAGCAATATAAACATAGGGTATACCTTTAGGAACACAGAATATTCTCTTCTTTGGAGAATCATTTTTAAAAAGACTTATTTATGTATTTTGTGTGTAAGAGTCAGATCTCATGGTAGATGGTTGTGAGTCACATGTGGCTTCTGGGAATTGAACTCAAGATTTCTGGAGGAGCAGCTAGTACTCTTAACTGCTGAACTGTCTCTTCAGCCCCAAAGAATATTCTTGTATGGAGTCCTGTTCTGACCACAGAAGAAGAAACAAACCCAGCTGTTTCCGGCTGTGTAGTGTGCACTAACATGTTCCTGTTTGTTTACTTTCATTGCTTGATGGTCTCTTCCAATTGTTCTCAGAATCTAGGAGCACCAGGCAGGCTGCTTCTGTGTAAAACTGGAGGCTATTCTCCTTGCCATGGATTGAATCTTCACCTACCTTATCTAGGAACCCAGAAGAATTAGCCCTGGCTACATGTTTCTCTCAGTATCATGCTGGTTCTGGTTGGCACCAGCTTCTGCTCTTCCATCTTGATTCTTAGGGATCATGTAGAAATGGCCTTGCTTTCCCAACCTGCTGCTGTGTGCTTTGTGCTGGAACACCTTTCTTTCACCCCTCTTCTGGTTGGTCACTTGATATTAAAAGCCCTTGGCAAATTGTTCCCTGCATTTTGCTATGTCAGTGAATTCTTCCCATTTGATTACTTGTCCCATACCTTCTTTCCTTCAATGGGACACTGTAGGACTAGGATATAGCTCAGTTAGTAGAATGCTTGCTATCCATCTCTTCACATATTTCAGTTCTGCATTGGGCTCTCGGAGAGCATTCCAAGATCACCATGACAACAACTTGCATCCATCCTTTCTACGTCTGTTCCCATCCTAGCAGGATCTACTCTCCCTGGCCTAGGATGAGTGATGCTTCGTTATACAGTGCATCATGCTAAAGCCCCTGGGTGGCCTTCCACTCATCACATTTAGCAGACAGCTCCAACCACTGCCGTTAGTTACAGACGTCTGTCTGAGTCTGTCTAGTATTCCCTACTTTGGATATCTCCCAATTATTTTCATTTCTTGGGTTTCTGTTTTTGTGAGTATTCCATATCATTCAAGTCTTTAAAAACACATCTTCTAACTCTCTATTTTGTAATCACTATCTAATCACCCAGCTTCAGTCACTCATTGAATCCATCCCACAGCACTAATTACTAATCACTAATTGATGTGTGTGTGTGTGTGTGTGTGTGCCAGTGCAAGTGTGTGTTTGTCCCTTGTGAGTTACTAAGCTGATGGACCAAGTGTACTTATCTCTCCCAGTACCCAAAGTGCTGTGACTGCTAGTAAATATTCTGTTCCTATGGAAAATGGGAGATAAATATATATCTCACTAGATAGTATGTAAGAGTCTACTTTCAGTAATTTGTTTCTGATGATGGAAACATGAAAGACAAACATTTCTGAACTTTGTCTGCTTGCATTCCTGAATGTGGTGGTAGAGTTAAAACAACAATATTGTCTGTCTTGATTGTCAGGCACAATCTAAGATGGCACATGCTAAATAAAAGATCCACAGAGAAATTTATTGTCTTAATCATGGTCTTACTTTTATTTCAGAAGCTGAATGATGGGAAGGCTCAAGAACCTAAGACATATATTGAGTATTATTTGGTCCTGGATAATGGTGAGGTAATTACATCTGATAAATGCATCTCACAAAATTCTCTTGTGCATAACTTATTGTGTGAAACAGAAATGTCTAGATCCATTTGGAATTCAAAAATATGAGCCATACATAGAAATTGTTCTAAGTCTATGAAATTGATATTTATAATGAAATTGACAGATGTTTCTTCTCAGAAATAAGCAACTGACAAATATATATATATATATATATCATTGTTGGCTCTATAAATCTCTTTTCTTACTATCTTTAGAGATCCAAATTTAGTTCCCATTTAAAGTCCTTCATCATGCTGTCATTGGTAAAGCAGTTAATTTGTAATGTAGGATTTATGCTCTGGAGGAGGCAGTCATAAGTGCAGAAGCCCAGTGGATGGGTTCTTTGAAGAAAGGCAACCTTTGGTAATAGATCCCAGAAGATAATTTCTTTTCTAGGAACACATTTTCTAATTGTGAGTTTCTAAACAAGCACTCTGTGTGTTTAATGCCGAAAAGAAAATGCTTGGCTATCAAAACTATGGGGAAATTAATTATCCCATAACCCAAATCTCTGGTCTCATTACATTAGATACATCTACTATGCATATATTTATAATGATAAACTGTGCTTTGTTCTGATTATGCCCAGTTGGGAAATCATGAAACATAAAACACATTTAGAATAAATCCTTCGCTCTACTGTGTCATGGTTTTACTTGAGACAGAGTCCTGATAGGCAGCCAAGGCTGTCCTTATCATGGTCCTCTTGCTTTGGTCCCCGACTGTTGAGATGACAGGTGGACCACCATGCATGGCTAAAGTTTTAAGAGCTATATGCTCTCCTGCTATTTCAAGGGAGAAAACATGTGTTATTCCCAGAATGCTTTAATTTCCATTAAAGGTGCATTAATTTGCTTTTATCTTTTAAATATTAATAAGTGATAATTACTTATAATCACTATAAAGTAAGTTAAATTGTCTCTTAAATCTTCCAATTATATTAATTGCTATCAGCTCCTGTTTCTATTTCTGTCTTTTCCTTGCCTTTTAGTTTAAGAAGTACAATAAAAATCTTACTGAAATAAGAAAGAGAGTGCTTGAGATGGCCAATTACGTCAACATGGTATGTTATGTGTTATTAAATGTAACTTTAAATACTTTGTTAAGAGATGATCTTGAATGTTTCTATGAATGAGCATGAGTCCAGGATGGGGAGCCAAGTCCCCTGAAGCTAAGGCTAAAAGGGACTCCAAGGAATGATGATGGCTTTTGCTATTTCAGTCGGTATTAATGTTGCTGAAAGGTCAGCTTCCAGCAGGCCAGAGAGAATAGAGAAGAGTATAGTGATGGTGCAACTGTATACACGCAGGGGACTTCTGAGGGCCAGAGCTTAATTCTTCTTTATAATTTTCTTTCTATAGCTTGTTCTGGTCTATGCTTCCCCTTTATCCCCTTTATACCATGCAAGACAAAGATTTCTATACAAGAAAAGATCACCTCATCACCACAAGCTACTTATTTTTCAAAAACAGATTAAAATCTTTACATAAGAAGAAATCACATTATAAGCAGAAGCTACATGTTTTCCTTAGAAGCCTATAAGTAGTTAAATTTTTTTGGTATTAATTTCCCCAACGTAATATCTTCACCCCAAAGCAATGGTTTTTTATTACCTATTGACAGAGTTTTTAACAAGCCAAGTATTTGTCAGCCAGTTCTTTTGTACTAACAGGCAGCTGCTTGAGGTTTAGTGTAGCCGATTTCTATTGTTTAGTGTAGCAGATTTCTATTCTTTACTCTAGAGAAACTTTAAACAAGCGGTCAGCTGATCATCAACTTTTCTTTGCATATAATGGGATCATTTAATTTCCTTTCACAGCTTTGTTTTTTCAAGGTGCATGCCGGGTCCTGTGATTAATTCTCTAAGTTATATGTTCAAGGAACTCAGACCTAACCTTGGGTGGTCATAATACATTCTTTAATCATCAGCCTATTTTCCACTGGCAGAATTTATGGGTCACAATGCACAAAACTTCTCTGTTCTTATTTTCTATCCTCTGCAAATCTTATATCTAACATGGTGGCTTCTAGTCTAATTGTGCCCTTTTTCTATCTCTTATTGGAGCAATTTGCAGAGTAACCTAAACTGATTCCCTAGTCATCTTTATTAACTGTTCTAACCACCTGTATCTTTTGGATTAACTCCAAAAGTATTTGTTACTTTCCAATTAAATCATAGATCTAACTAATCACCATTGCCCTTATAAAAAATCATCTTCACTACGATCTGAAAGTTAATTGCCCAGAGAGGAGTGGGCTTTTCTTTCAAGAAACCATCATACTGTGCTAGATACAGTGGGGTTCATTCATTTAGTAATCACACCATGCCACACACAGCAGGAACATAGCAGTAGCAAGCAGAAGTAAGCACAAGAGCAAGGGGCACTCTTGAAACCGCCTGGGACTTTGCCTCTGCAGAATGTACCCAGCATAGCTTTGCTATCCACTGGGCTGTATTCCATAAGCTTCATTGCTGCAGCTCCTCTGAAATCCCCATCGGCAAATTAATACCACCCTGTGCTTAGGACCAGAAAACAACAAATCAAACTTTATTTAGTAAAAGTTTTTCCCCCAAATCCACTTAAGAAACTATTTGTCTTAGTTAGAGTTTACTATTGTTGTGAAGAGACACCATGACCACAGTGACTCTTATAAAAAAAAAACATTTAATTGTGGTGGATCACTTACAGTTCAGAGGTTCAGTTCATCATGGTGGGAGCATGGGGGCCATGCAGGCAGGCATGGTGCTAGAGATGTAGCCAAGTGTCCTGCATCTTGCAGGCAACAGGAAGTCAACTGACTATTGCACTGAGCGAAACTTGAGAAAAAGACCTCAAAGCCTGCCCCCACAATGCTATACTTCCAACAGCGGGTGTGGCTCAGATTAAATGTGTGCCCTCCAGCCTCAAGGTCTGGATTAAAGGCATGTGTCACCCAGCCTCCTCCAACAAGACCACACTTCCTCCAACAAGCCACACCTCCTAATAGTGCCACTCCCTATGATCTTATGGGGCCAAATACATTCAAACTTATCCAGTACTGATAACCAAATCTCAATATTTAATTCCCAATAGGGAATTAAAAGAAAACAAAACGAAAATAGACCCATTAAGTCTAGAACTATAGTACCTTTCTTACCCACATTATCTCATTCAATCTTGAAAACAACCCTCAAAATGTTACTTAAATATAATTTGCAGATGAGCATTTTTTTAATCTGGAAAATTATAGCAACGTGCATGGTGATAAAGGACATGACACTTTTAAAAGATAAAGTGCACTGAAAATATTAAGCAGTAACCTCCCTTTTGTAACCCATTGCTTTTCTATGTATTCTCTTTGGACAGCTTTACAGAAAGCTTAATGCCCATGTAGCCTTAGTTGGAATAGAAATCTGGACCGATGAGGATAAAATAAAGATAACCCCAGATGCCAACACCACTCTGGATAACTTCTCTAGATGGAGAGGGAATGATCTTCTAAAACGGAAGCATCATGATATTGCCCAGTTAATCTCGTATGTATAGCTTCTTCTTTGCACTCTGCATGGCATGTACCATCGGCTCTATTGTCAGAGCCTCAGCAATGAAATTATATCTTGGGACACATGTAAGATATAAGGAGGAAATTGAAAAAGGGAAATTGGAAGGGTTTTAAAAAATACTCAACTGGGTCCTTGTTGAATATGATTTACTTTGGGTCCACATATTGGCTTTTGGAAAAAAAAATCATAATGATAAGGTAAGCTATTATTTATAAGAATTCTGTTTTATTGTGTCTACACAAAAGAAGGACAAATTTAGAGCATAAAAAGAAGGATTTAGACTGTGTTTAGAAGAACCAATTCACTTTAGACATGAGTTAGGAGAAACTTCTAGAATCAAAGTAAGATTGACTGTTGTATTAAAATCCCGGAGTGGGACTACTCTGCTGAAGGGCCATTTGAAAACAAGAGCTAAAATAAATACAAGGAATAAAAAAAGTTGCATTGAACTTTGACTTCTGTGATCAAGAATGTGCCTCTGCACAGGTGCATATTTTCAGTGATTTCAGAACAGCGCCGTCATCTCAGTGGGTGAGTGCGCCCCTCGCGGTCCTGACTT
>LOEQ01001902.1:318588-330380 GCA_001685075.1 Bramus lutescens
AGAGAGAGAGAGAGAGAGAGAGATCTTCAGCTGAACTCAACACCAAGAGTACGTCACCATGAGAAGTACATGTCATTCTCCACTGTTATTACCCTTAGGATCACAGTAACTACCATCTTCGAGTTGCAGGGACAATGGCCCATGAAATGGGGCACAACCTCGGTATGATCCATGACTACTTGAGTTGCAAGTGTCCGTCTGAAGTCTGTGTAATGGAGCAGTCACTAAGGTGAGGGTGTTGGGGACAAGCTGTGTGTCCCCGGTTTTGATGTACTATGGTTGGTGCTATCCTCAAGGTAATAGTCAACAACTTGTTCAAGACTTTATGTCTTAGAATTGGAAGAATTTTAACAAAATCAGGAATTTTACATTTGTTGTCAAATTTTCCATAAACTTAGAAAGAGTGATTATAGGGTCAGAGTTTTTGAAGCAAAATCTGATGTCCCTCAACAATAGAAGAGTAAATAAAGAAGATGTGGCACATTTACATAATGGAGTATTTCTCGGTTGTTAAAAATGACATCATCAAATTTTCTGGCAAATCGATGGAACTGGAAACCATCAGCCTGTGTAAGGTAACCCAGACCTATAAAGACAAATATGATCTTCCATCATCAGAGAAGGTTCTTACCACAGATGGGAACATAGACAAACACTATACAGAAACTGAGAAACCTCGGAACATGCATCCTTACATGGGATGTCTCCTCCATTCTATTCTCCCTTTCAGAACCCAGGGAACATTGCAGAAGATAGGGCAGAAAAGTGTTAGAGCAAGAGGGGATGGAGGACACCAAGACAAAACCCTCGTAAATCAACCAGAGCAAAGCTCATATGAACTCACAGAGACTGAGGCAACATTCATAGGGTCTACAAAGGTCTGCACTAGGTCCTCTGTATATATTGTACCTTCCAGTTTAGTGTTTTTGTGGATTCCTGAGTGTACAAATAATTAGGTCTTTGTTTTGTGTGTCTTCTCTTGGGCTCGTTTCCTTCTGTTGGTTGATCTTCTCCAACTTCAATGTGATAGTTTTTGCCTTGTCATATTTTATTTTGTTATATTCTAATATCAAATCTTGGAAACCTGTTCTTTTCTAATGACAAATAGAAAGTGAGTGGGTCTGGGTGGGAGGGGCGTTGTGGAGGAACTGGGAAAAGTAGAGAGAGGGGAAACCATGAGCAGGATATATTATGTGAGGAAAAAAAGTCTATTTTCAATAAAAGGAAAAAATAAGGAACTCCTTAGAGGAAAAAATGGGAAATGTATTTATATCCCTATCTTTCTGAAAAAATTTCCAGGCAATCTTATCTAATTCTCTCTCTGAGAGAGAGAGAGAGAGAGAGAGAGAGATTCTCTCTCTCTCTCTATATATATATCCACCTACCTACCAATCTATCTATATATATATTTATGTGCATATAAGTATATATATGTGTGTGTGTGTGTGTGTGTGTGTGTGTGTGTGTATTCCCTCTTTTCTGCTCTGATCTTTCTGCCAACCCTATTATGAGATTTTTTCATGTTCCTTCCCCCAAAAGAACCTGGATTCCCTCCAGTTACACATTTAGTATCATTTCTCCAAGATATTATTGCATGTTTAAGGCTCACCTTCATTTATAAGATGACAAGAATTGGTAGTTACCTAACAGAATATGATTTATGCATAAAATTGGACTGTTTTCCATAATGATCAGAAATGAGAGAGATGACATGAGCTGGCCAAGAAGCATTTTTGTTTTCATTAAAATCGGTCGGCATGCTATACTTTAATAATGGTCATATTTGCCCGCTAAGCTGGCCATACAAGTGAGTGAATTTATAAATTTAGATGTTCTCATATCTTAGTCAATGCATTAGATTTGACCTCTATGGTTATTTGTAAGTATCATTATTGCTAATACCAGCCATTAGTTCCCACAATTAAAGCATGGTGGTACTGCTTTTTCTCTTTCTTTTTCTACATAGGTTCCACATGCCCACAGACTTCAGTTCCTGCAGCCATGTCAACTACGGGCAGTTTCTTGAAGACAAATTATCTCATTGCCTCTATAATACCCCATTGCCTTCCGATATCATATCCATCCCAGTGTGTGGGAACCAATTACTAGAGATGAATGAGGAATGTGACTGTGGTTCCCCCCAGGTACTTTCTAAAACCACCTAGTTCATTTATCAGTTGCTGAGAACATAAAGTGTACAAGACTATATCATAAAGCTGAATAATTCTTCGGACTTTGGATTGGTAGGTATTTTTCAGGCTAGTCTGCCAAGGAACGTGTGGATCTTAATATATCTTGATCTTTCCTACTAGATCCCTTTCCATCCTGACTATGCAGCACCCCTCACCATTGTCTTCATCCCTAGAATTCTGGTTGATAGTCTTCAGGTAGCTCAAACAGCTGTGGATCAGTGAGCATCACCTTGGGGACAGCACGACAGCAGTATTTAGAGAGTAAATCGTTTGCTTCCCCATGCTCACAGACCTGGCCAGAGCAAGAGGCAATATCTAGACCTAGGTCTTGCTTTTTGCCTCTCACACCCACATCACATGTCCCACATCTGTCAAGACTCAGAACTTGTTGGTATCACAATCCAAACCCCACTCTACTCTCATCCTATTCACAGGTGGGCCAAAATTCTAAACAGGGTTCTACTCTACTCCATTTTTTTTTTTTTAGTACTTAACAGGAGTGATGCATGATTCCCTCTGGGGACTGGCATTGCAATGACTTCAGAATAAGATTAAAGATTTATTACTTTTATCCTCAAGGTTAATCTTTCTCTGATGATGGTTTTACTTAAATTTAGGGAAGTAGTTTTAACTCGAAAAGCATTGTAACTTTTGAAGTCTCGCTTTTCAGTAGGAGTCTTGACAGGCACAGTGGAAATTGCCTGAGGTTCTAGGTTCTCGAACACTTGTAGAAAAAGGGTTTGGATCTCTCAGAAACAAAAAAAAAAACAAGAGCCAAAGAAAGTATGATGCTTTTGTGGGTGTCCAACCGTTTGACATTGCAATATGATGTCACTTACAAATATGTTGAGCCACATTAGAAGTTATTTTGGGACATGTACTAGAATTAAATTAATGGCCAAAGTATGTATGTTGATGGCTAGCTTAATAATATTTAATGTCTATATTGAAAATGGAACTAAATTGAAGATGAGATAGAGCCACAACTAATAAGTAAGATTATTTAAGTTGGATTTTTCTAAAAAACTATGCTTTCCTTTATATTTTATCAAGAAAAATAGAACTTATGAATAGTCCTATTAAAGACTTGTGGGAAATGTATTTGTTCAAAAGAATAGAAAGCATATGTCCATTAAAACATATGGGAGACCTTACCCTTTCTGGAGAGTGGATGGAGGTGGGAGAAGGTAGGGGATGAGAAGAGGGTAGGGAGGGGCAACTGGAGTTGGTATGTAAAACAATTAAAAAATATGTAAGTAAAAGTCAGATACACACAAGCCATCAGCCGCTCAGACTCTTTCTAATGTCTGGGCATATCTCTATTTCACTATAGGAACTTTTTAAAAGATACCAAGTAATGTGTACATGTAGCAAACAAGCTATATATCAAATTGTCCTGAAATAATATGCCACTTTCATCTGACTGACATTTCCTAGGAATGTACCAACAGATGCTGTGATGCGAAGAGCTGTAAAATCAAAGCAGGTTTCCAGTGTGCCCTGGGGGAGTGCTGTGAGAAGTGCCAAGTAAGGGTCATTTGTGCCACTTTTATAATTATGATTCTTTTTCTGTACTAATGCTGCAGTGATTATGTTAAGCCGCACAGGCACATCAGTGTTTTTTTCCCTAGAAAATAATGACTCAATCACTCATTGGGTATTTTTCCAACTCAACCAGTCTCCCAACAATGCAAAGGAGATATTATCTCATTTTTCTTTTGATTGAAAAAAGTCTTAGAGCAAAAAATGTGAAAAAATATTATGTCTCCTATTTGTAACAATCAGAATAGTCCATGAGGGCATTATATCAAGTGAAAGAAAATAGACTCAGAGAGCCAAAGGCTGTGTGATTTCTTGTAAATGCAGACTCTAAAAAAGTTGACTTTAGGACTCAGCATGTGATTCAGCTGGCAGAATGCTTGCCTAGCATGCATGAAGCCCTGGGTTCAATCCTCAGTGCAGCATGAGCCAGGTATGGTCCTTCATGTCTTTAATCTCAGCATTCAAAAGGTAGAGGAAGCAGGATCAGAAGTTCAGAATTATCATTGGCTACATAAAGGAGTCAAGGTCAGCCTGGAATACATGGATCACACACACACACACACACACACACACACACACACACACACACGCACACATTGAATTCATACAGTATAATTTTTGAGAAATACAAAACATTGTCATTATTTAGTAGACAAATCAACATGAACAAATGTGACGAGCTCCAAGGCTATTGGGAGTTTCCCCCTTCTGCTTCTTCTCATGGGCTCCTACAACATCAGGGCTTTCCCTAGATGGCATAATATCAATGGATGGAACCTACCTGTACTGATGGATCTGTTAATAAAGTGTTTTGAACTTAGTGGGGCTTCTCATATCTTAAATCAGCACCCATATTCAAAACCACATTATTTAAATCTAAATTCAAGGGCTCACCCTCACTATATGGAGGAGAAAAAGAGCAGAAATCTATACTGGAGAGACCAGAGAACAGTTCACATGAAAGCAGTATTCCCGATGACTAGGAAACAGAAAGTAATTGATTTTAGGTTTAGATTTAGGCATCAAAAGACAGAATATCTAACTGAGAAGAAAGGAAGGAGAAGTGACTTGGTGTGGTTTGGTATAAGAGAACCAGGTTGATTGGAACAGTGGGAATTGTGTTCAGAAGGTGGGTAAACTCTGACTGTAGTTTTGGTCTGGTCCTGTAACTGGTATTAAAACAGTGGAAGTTGTTTGGTTCATGAGGTGAACAGGGCCTACTCACACAGCTGGCAAAGGATAAGCCTCCTCTGATTTGCTGAAGTGACAGAAAAGTTTGTTTTTTTAATCAAAGTTTCTCTGCAGAAGTAAGGGCAAAATTTACAGTACCATTGCAACAGAGTTCACATAACTAGAGCATCCTCGGTTATTTCTTTCTTTGCAATGCAATATTCCATAACAAGAGTTGACAAGAAATTCCCGAGTCTAGAATGAAAAGAATTGAGGAAACGTGATGCCTGGGAAAGTCTTGAGGTATGCGAATCTGGCACTTGGAAAGCTGTCTCCTTTTCTAGCAGAAGGTTCACTTAACCAGCACATCCTGAAGTTGCCAATTTAAAACTCATAAATCATGACAAAAAGAAGCATTCAACAATTGCAACTCTCTGTTCTCCATCTGAGACATTGCCTGGCATGCTTCTTATTTTTACTATATGTTTCTTTAGTGTTCCTATTGTAAATTCAAAACATTAATTGCTTAAAGACTCAGAGTATTGGTCAGCATCAACACTAATGACACGACAAGGGTGTAATGCAAAAATAAATTACAATAATAAAAGAATGTCATGGCCCAGAAAACCAAATGGATTTGCTTGTGTTACTCTTGGGTGTCAGGGCTTGCAAGGGGCAAGGTGACACATATTTTCTATTTTTCTTCTCTTGCAGCTTAAAAAGGCTGGGGTTGTATGCAGAGCAGCAAAAGATGAATGTGATCTGCCTGAAATGTGTGATGGTAAATCCAGCCACTGCCCAGTTGACAGATTTAGAGTCAATGGCTTTCCTTGCCAAAATGGGCATGGCTATTGCTTGAAGGGCAAGTGTCCCACCCTTCAGCAGCAGTGCATGGAGATGTGGGGCCCAGGTAAGACACTGTATTCGTTACTTTTCTTACTACTGTGACAATAAAGCAAAGAAGAATACTTAAGGAAAGGACAGTTGATTTTTGACTCTTAGTTTCAGCGGAAATCCTTCATGGTGGGGAATCGCAGGCTGCAGGAGTTTGAGGCAGTTGGTTATACTGTATCCCCAGCTGGTTATACTGTATCCCCAGTTGGATATACTGTATCCCCAGTTGGGAAACAGAAGAAGAAGAATGCTTATGCTCCCTTTAGTTTTTTTTCCTTTTTATGCAGTCTAGGACTACAGCTCATGGGATGATGTCACCCATGGTGAGCTTTCCCTCCTTAGTTAAGCATTTCTGGAAAGAGCTTCAGAGATATACCCAGAAGCATGTTTCTGTGGTGAATCTAACACATATCAGGTTGGCAATGAAGATTAGTATCACAGCGGCAAGTTCTTCTCCATGTCTACATCATCCCAGTGATGATGTTTGGCCTTGGCCAATGGACCAAGCTGTCCCATTCTTCCAAGAAAGGGTGTCACTTCTCAAAATCAGAAATATGTGCATTTTAAATTTTTAATTGGAGAGTTTTATACAGAAGTACACTGTATTTACATCAATCTCACCCCTTTCCTTAGCTCCTCCCTCCTTCAGCTTACTCTAAGACTTATGACCTCTTTCTTCTTTTATAATTATTATTGTTAACATACACACATACACACACCACTGACTCCATTTAATGTTGTTCATACATACACGTGTTTAGAGCTGACTATTTAAGAATCAGTGAAGAAAACTGATTCTCCTTCCATCCCCAACCATTGGTTCCTAAAAATTTTTATCTAGGGACATGGCTTAGTGGGGTCTCCTATTCCTTTTGTGTGTTGAATGGTGTGATTATTATACAGGTCTTGTTTAGTCAATGGCATTATTGAGATTTCATGGGGCCATATCTAGAAGACACTATCTTTCAGCCAAAATCTTGGTTCTCTGGCTCTTACAGTCTTTTGGCTCTCTTTTCCATTATGTTCCCAGAGCCTGAGATGTGGGGATTGTCCTGTAGATGTGCTAACTAGGGATGAGGACCCATACTCATGTATTCCCTGCATGTTGGTCATATTTGGATATCTTTAGTAGCCTCTGCTTACTGCAAAAAAAAATAAACTTTAAAAGCTTCCTTGATAAGGTAGTAAGAGCTACAGCTGTTTATGGGTTTAAGGATAAATGTTTAAAATAAAAGTAGAAACTGTATTGATTAGGAAAAGTGGTAAAAGTAATTTCTCCTTTAGTATCTATGACCTCTCCAGCCACAGGTTATTGGTAGTACCAGACATGAATCTCCTCGTATTGAACTAACTAGTAAATCTATCTAGATAGCTGTTAGTTAACTCCAAGGTATAAGTGCCACTATTGGACCACTGGGGAAATCTTGTTGGGCTGGTCATTGTTGGAGTCAAAGGCACAACAGCTGTGCAAAACTAATCTCCCTTGGCAGCTTGCAAGGTACCTTTGGATACTTCTGAGAAAAGGATTTTAGATTCTAGACACACATGTTGTATAATCTAACTTAAAATGTGGTGTGTGTAATTGTGTCACAATGAGTGATAACACTTGTTCACAGGCATCATAGACTATCTAATAAGCACCCTAATGACAGGCAATGCACACTCCCTTGGAGTTGTAGCTCATGGGCTATCCCATAGACAACCTCCCCTTTAAATGTCACATGCTTTTCCACTACCCTTGGTTGTCTCTTAGAACTTGAAGGTAAGACATTTTGCTGAGGACACCACACACTTCAGATCCAGGAAAGTAGAGGAATCAAGCTGGATGAGGGCATTTTTTTTAAGACCAAAAGTTTAAAGGTAGCAAATAAAAAGGCTGTTCTGGTGAAATTTTACTTTGAGATTGACAGGGTTTTTTTGTTGTTGTTTTGCTTTGTTTTAATATCTTTCTGACCATACAGTGCTTGACACAAGCTTTTCAAAAGTCATTTTTAGCTCAGGTTTGAACTCACCTGTGCACACAGGACTGACAGTAGTGCTGGTGGTTAGACCACGAGCTCAAATGGGAAACAAGTAAATAAAGACCATGGAAGGCAGAAGAGCAGTGAGGGGAGGAGAACATTTCAATGATCATTTTTATTCACTCAAAGTTTAGTGACGACACTAAGGAAATCATAACACAGGCTTTAAAATAAAATGCACTCTATGATGACTGGCCTTCCCATTATCAGATTGATGACTACCCTAACTGTCCTCATAGAGTCCCATCCAATACATAATGGAAGTAGATGTGGAGATCTACAGCTAAGCACTGGGCCAAGGTCATGGTGTAGAGTTGGAAGGGAGGGTGGATGGATTATATGAGCAAGAGGAGGAGGTCAAGATCATGATGGGGAAACCAGAGGGACAGCTGACCTGAGCTTGCGGGAAGTCAAGGACTCTGGACAGACAGCTAGGAAGCCACCATGGGACTGACCTAAGCCTCTGCATGTGGGTGACAGTTGTGTAGCTTGGGCTTTTGTGGGGCCCCTACCAGTGGGGCCAGGACCTGTCCCTGTTGCATGAGCTGGCTCTTTGGAACCTGTTCTCTATGGTGGGATACTTTGTAGCCTTGATGCAAGAGGATGGAGCTTGGTCCTGCCTCATCTTGATATGCCATGCTTTGCTGATTCCCATGGGAGGCTTACTCCATCTGAATAGAGATGAGGAGGAGCATATGGGGTGGGTAGAAGGCAGGCAGGGGGAGGAAACAGGAGGAGAAGAGAGAGGAGAAACTGTGGTTGCTGTGTAAAGTAAATTAAAAATGATGAATAATAAAAATAAAATAACACGTGATGTAAAGATATCTGTAAACATTAAGCCCAATTTTAAACTGTATTTTTGATTGTAAATTCAACTTTCTAATTAGAGTGTGCTCACTTCTATGAGAAGTCTAGAAAGATGTTAAAGGAAATTGCGTACTGCTTGTGAGGGTATAGGGAGGAAATAGGGAGCCACTGGTCAAAGATTACAAAACTCGACAAAATGAAAGAAAAACATTTAAAAAGAAAACATTTATTTGTACTTCCTGGATGACATGTATATAACCATGTACTGGATTGTCATAACCTGCATGCTTCCAGATTATTACTTAAATGATACAGGGAATATTTATTCAAAAAGAGATGAAGCTACATATTCTTAATACAATTTCAATACTGTTATAGCATGCTAGAAACTTCTCATAATTTTTGAAAATAAACTTCAATCAAAACTGAGACTAGGAAAAATATCTACAAAATACCCAGAATATCAAGAACTTCCAAAGAATCCTACATAAGTCCCTCTTTACCTGGCAAGGATAGACTAATAAGCAATCTGAGAAGCAATGCCTCTAAGCCATTGAGAGATGCCCAGTGTGCCGGAGACTGGCCTTAGCAATTCTGCTTATACTTCCTGGGTGCTGAGATTCTTAACTAAAGGAATCAAGAAAACTGGTACTGCTGGTTGCTCTCAGGTATCCTTGACTAGCTTCCTCAGATGACAAAATGTTGAGGAAAGAAAACCCCACATGCATAAGTGAAGCTCAACATGTCCCCTTTATTACCTAGTTATACATGAGTGTAGTTATGTTGACTATTGACTTCTGTCTGACTCCATCCAGAGTTTGGTCTGGCTCCGTCCCAAGTCTTGTTTTCTCCTCATCCAGGGACCCAGTATATTTTCTTCATAGTTTATTTTTTCAGTGCCTGACTTTAGTTAAGATCAAAATTACCCATGGAATTAATATTGAAAATATTTATTAGGTATTGGATAGAGAAGACCATTAAATTCTTCATTCAGAAGTAGTCACCATAAAATACTAGAGAAGCAGATTTGTCTTCAAATTCCAAATTTTGTGATTTGTACAAGATCATATTTATTTTAAATTAATCTGAAGAAGGTTGTAAGATGCATTCATAAGAAAAATCACACTTTTAGGTTCAAGATATTCTTGCAAATCAAACCTCGAAGTACTGGAAATGTGATTATGCTATAAGCAGGCACTTTGTTATAGTGAAGACATGAAAATATCCAACCAGTATGAACTAAAGCCGACTTCATTCCATAGCCCTATAAGGAGCATTAATGAACATAATTTAACCTTTGACCTTCTGCAGTTATGAGCCAGGAAAGACTGGCTGCAGGTGTTAGGAAAGATGGCACAGAATGTTCACCTACTATTAGACACTGCTGGGAAAGTGTGGCTTAGTAAAACATTTACAGAGATGAAGATTTGGAAAATTGACAAACAGCTGAAGACACTACTTTGCCCTCCTTTTCCCTGAGCAGATGAACTCTGAAATATTTATCAATGAAAATTTTTCCTCCAGCACCGTTTTTTATGGCAACGAGTATTTAAAGAGGAATTTAAAATCCGAGAATAAAGATGGATCAAACAAATGATAATGCATTAATCCAACACTGGTCCTGCTTCTTCTTTTTTCTAAGATTCATTTATTTATTTAATGCACATAAGTGCTCTATCTGCATGACTCCAGAAGAGAGGATCAGATTCCACTATAGATGGTCGTGAGGCACCAAGGAGCCAGTGCTCTTAACCACTGAGCCACCTCTCCAGCCCTGTGCTTCTCTTGTACTGCAGAATGTTCAAAGTCCTGGGAAAGCGCAATGTTACTGGTTGGGGAAAGGTACTTGATGGTGGGTGCAGGAATAATGCTTTCAAAAATATTAGAATCCGTAACTCAGAAGTTAGGATTTTGGTTATGATATTTCTTTTATTTGTACATGAAATTACTTGTTCCAGGATTATATCTATATTGCTATAATAAGGAATTAATATGTTACTAAGAATCAAATAATCCAAGAAATACAGTCGCAAAGATTTTTATCACCTTAAATAATTAGAACATAAAATTCATTAAAAATGTTTCAAATTTATAAATCAACATCATATTTTTCCTTGAAAATAGAGGAAACTCTTCATAAGTCTTTTGTTTGTTTTACTTTGTTAATTGTCCCTCAAAGGTTTATATCCAACTTGCTAGAGTTTATGAGCTGTTGATCATTGAGTGGGGTAATGAGTCAGGGGCTGAGGCTGAGGCTGTGGCTTGGGGAGAGGTGGGTGAAGTTGGCTTCTTATCTTCCTGTGTGACTTGGGGTGAGTCTCCACTTCCTTATTGATACCTTACTGAGGATAGCAGTAAGAACTCACACAGTACTGAACGGGCCCTGTTCTCAGTGGCTTAAACATATCAACTTATTTAATTATCTCATCAAACCTATGAGTTATGGACTACATCACATCACACACCCTCATTTTTATAGATGAGCAAGCTCAGTGGTTAAGTTCAAAGTAGTTCAAGTAGTAGCTAAGTTGTGCTTAAAACCTGAACTCTTAGCTGCTGAACTTTGTGCCCATCTGATGGCTATCTGAGACTGATTCCATGGGAAGTGGAGGGAGTGATTCTTGGCACTGTGCTTGGCACACAGGAGGCATTTGGTTAAACATAACTGCTAGCTGTTGTGGCTGCATTTTGTATTTGATTACTAATGCTTGTGGGCCTCTAAAATAAAGATGCAATGACAACAGCTTTCTGGCTAAGTCTTTTATTTGGATGAATTTTTTTCCTTTTTTATTTTTATTGAGCTTTACAATTTTCTCTGCTCCCCTCCCTGTCTCTCCCCTCCTCTCCCCTCCCCCTTCAGCCCTCCCCCAAGGTCCCCATGCTCCAAATTTACTCAGGAGATCTTGTCTTTTTCTACTTTCTACTTCCCATGTAGATTAGATCTATGTAAGTCTCTATTAGTGTCCCTGTGTACAGTTTTATGTGTTATATACTGGAAAATGTAAAGGAAATTGACAGTTTTCTTTTGTGTTTTTTTATTGATTTTATTGAGCTCTTCATTTTTCTCTGCTCCTCTCCCTGCCTCTCCCCTCCCCCTTCAACCCTCCCCTAAGGTCCCCATGCTCCCAATTTACTCAGGAGATCTAGTCTTTTTCTACTTCCCATG
>LOEQ01001902.1:330469-357848 GCA_001685075.1 Bramus lutescens
CCTATGAGTGGGTACATGTGATAATTGTCTTTCTGTGTCTGGGTTACCTCACTCGAAGTAATGTTTTCTAGCTCCTGAATGAAAATTTTTAACCCTCAGCAACTCATACAGATATTCTCAAATACCCAAAGAGCAATTATTAACAGAATATTTAAAAGACCATTTTAAATTCCACTTAACTCCTCTGATATTAAATTATTGAGGCTTGTGTCTGCAAATTCTCAATAGAAGATGCCAAATAGCACAAACCTATATCCCTGATCTCAAAAAGCGGAATACTACATGCTCCAAAATATAAAATTAATTTGAATGTCAACATTTACCTATGACCCTCATGTAGCAGGTTAAAGCTCAGGCACTCTAAAAATGAGTAAAATGACGGGTAGCTCTGTGTTTAAAGTATGCATGAAACAGTAAATGAATTTTACTTTTGGGGTGGGTCCTATTCTGTAGCTTTCTCAAAGTATATATGAAAATACCTCAGAATAAAAATTGCAATTCAGAATATTTCCAATCTCAATAATTTTGGATAAGGGCTATTCAGTCTGCACTCTTAATGCTAACTTTATATTTTGGTAATATTATATGGTGTCACATTTCTTAACTAATTTCTCTTCACGTGTGTCATGTTCATCTGCACATGATTCCAGGAACCAAGGTGGCAGATCAGTCATGTTACCAGCATAATGAAGGTGGCTCAAAGTATGGATACTGTCACACAGAGAACGGCACGCATGTGCCCTGCAAAGCAAAGTAAGTGGCCATATTGTTTGAATCATCCCTCCTCTATAGCCTGTGAGCATCCTCTTTGCCTCAATAGTTGTGTTAACAGAAGATAATGAATGTAATAAGATGCTCAGACATTTCATCCTCTTCCAGACACCATCTTGTCACTTAATAGCCATGGCCTGTGTTGGGTAGTCATCTCCACACTTCCTGTGCCCAGCACCATCCTTACAGACTTGTCATGAATCATCCTCTGACTACTGAAGAACACCCAGTGGAGTCTGGAGAAGCTGTGACTTTCTAAGTTTACCAACCCTATTTTCTCTAACCACAGGCAGTAACAGAAAAGCCCGTTCTCTCCCTTCTAGACAACTTGCTCACAGGCGTCCTCCAAATTTTGCATAAAGCACTTAACTGTGGACATATTGGCTTTGGCTTTTCTTGGATTTTCTGGTGGTTGGTGAATGGCTTCCCTGAGCAGTTTAAGCCTGCAGATCCAGAGGGAGAACTCTGAGGGCCACACGGACTGCTTTGATGTGTCAAGAGATCTCTGGACTTGTGTAGAGCACCCTGTTGTGGAAAACTGAAGCTTTTATCTTTTTCAGTTTATCTGAGTAAAGTAAAATAGTACAAATAAATGATGATCTAGGCCCCCACGTGAGGTCAAGGACCTGCCCTTTGTGTATCCTTTAGCTCCGTCCACAAGCTCTTCTCTCAGTCAGTGGTTGCTTCACCATCTCCACCTAGCACATCCAGCCCCAGTTTGCTTTCTGCTTCTGTGATGAAACACTCTGACCCAAAGCTACTTTTGGAAGGATTTGTATGACTTACACTTCCAGGCTCCAGTCCATCACTGAGGAAAGTCAGAGCAGGAACTGAAGGCAGAAACCTGGAGGCAGAAGCTGATGAAGAGGCCATGGAGGAGTTTCAATTACTGTCTCCATTCCCCATGGCCTGCTCAGTTTGCTTCCTTACACACCCCAATACTACCTGCCCAGGGACAGCACTGTGATGCTGGATCCTCCTGCATCAAACATTAATCAAGAAAATTTTCCCCAGACATGCCCATAAACCAGTCTGATGGGGACAATTCCTTAATTAAGATATTCTTTTCCTAGGTGACTGCAGTTGGTGTCAAGTTGATAAAAACTAACCAACACACTTTCCGTCATCTAAACTGAGGGGAAAATGCCCATAAATGGGACGTGTTCCCTTATTCAAGGCCACCTTCTAGAATTTAGGCCTAAGATTCTGCCCCTACCCCTATTAGCTATAACTTAGACAATTGGCAAAAATTAGTTGTAAGGGGATCTGTATTTGAGAAGCAACACATTTTGCTAATATCTGAGGGTCCTATGAGTGCAGAATAAGGACATTGTACATAGGCACAACCAGAAGTCACTGCTATCAGGGAAATATTTTTTAAATATTGATAAGCAAAGGCTGGTTTGCTTTTGTATAAGTCTGAAATTTGAATCCCAGGATAAAGTTTTTGATTTTGTTGTTGTTGCTGTTGTTTGTAGAGATGCCATGTGTGGGAAGTTGTTCTGTGAAGGTGGGTCGCATAATCTGCCATGGAAAGGACTTACAGTATCTTTTCTGACATGTAAATTATTTGCTCCTGAAGACACCAGTCAAGGACTAGGCATGGTGGCTAATGGAACCAAGTGCGGACAGAACAAGGCAAGTTGAAATTGTGCTTCCACAATTCATTATCCCACACCCACACGCGTACCTGGATTTTAGCTCGGTACTGTTTATTACAATTTCTGTAATCACAGTACACACACTGCTAGGATGACACAGAATGTAGAGGAACAGAGGAAAAACTAACAGAGGCTGAAGTAAATAGGACAATTGTTATCTCACACAGCGGTAAGTTCAGAGAAACAACAGCCTGCATGGTAAACCCAGTGATGCAATGGCACCATCAAGGACAGAAAGTGTCCCTCCTTGCCTCCTGCCACCTTCATGCTCTACACATTCACACACGGTGCTCACCGTCCCGCACTGCAGGAGCAGGTAGCACATGGCTGTCCCTGGTGCAGCTTTTCTTAAGAAAAGGAAATTTTAGTGAGACATAGTTATGACCACCGATGTGTTGTGAGCTTTCATTGCCCAAAGTTTTACCACCCAATCGCTTTTGCCGTGTACCTGATAAAGGACAGGGAAGTACCATGGTGGCCTATGTTTGTTTAAACCAACCCACAGGACACAGGAAAGCTTTTGTCATGCGAGAAAGCACATAGATACCCACCGTATTAATAAAGTCAGGTGTCTACAGCCATCTTCCTTGGGTGCCAAACAATTCAAATTAGTAATGACCCTGGAACTCTACTTTAATACATTTGGATATTTACGGTTGAAAGTTTCCCATTTGCTTTTAACAGAGCATTGTATTCAAATGCAGTCATACAAGAAATCTAAATGGGAGGAAAGAATGAGAACAAAGCCACAGCCAACACCTGTGGCCCCTCCTATCTTCCACAGAGTTTCATGCTCACATGTTTGTGCCCATGATTTATGTATGCCTGGGCTCTCTGATAGTGTTTAATTCGTGCCCATGACAGGCTGATATCATGTTATCAAACTTGGTAAATATTTTAGTATTTACATCTTTCTTTTTTAGATTTTGAGAATTTCAGACATGTATGCAGTGAAATATGATCAGATACACCTCCGTTTCTCCCTCCAACTCTCCCAGTATCCTCTCCAACATGTCCCCTTATGACTTCATTGTTATTCTCCCGCCCTCATCATCTTACTCCTCCTTCCCCTTTTAATAGCTCACAAAGCACTATTAGTGCTGCTCATAGATGCAAGGATATGGGGCCATACACTGGAGCATAAAATCCACCAGTTGTCACATGTTCATAGAAAAACAACTCTCTCTTCTCCAGAAGCTGTCAATTGCCAATAGCTCCCTAATAGAGGATGGGACTGAAGATCATCTACTACATCCATGCAGAAATGTTGGTTGGTTTGAGCTTGTGTAGACCTTGTGCAGGAAACTGAAACAACTCTAGCACTCCTGGGCACACAAAGGCAGTTTGTATCCTACTATAGAGATACTTAAATACTCAAGCTAATGGTCACTCTCTACACAGTAGCTAGAAAATAGAATCAACCTAGGTGTCCACCAACAGAGATGCAGTATCTATACAAAATGGAATATTAGTGGCAAGGAAAATTGAAAGCACCAAACTTGCACATAAATAGGTAGAAATGAAACAAATTATTGTGAGTGAGGTAATTCAGGCTCATAAAGACAAACTTTGTCAACTCCGGTGCTTCAAAACTGGCAGGTGCCCAGTCAATGACAGCGCTTCTAATAATGGCACAGAGCAAAAGTATGGCATTCACTTTCTGCTCACAGTAGTTACTGTAGTAGCATCATATGTAATGGGATTCCAGCACTCCCTTCCAGATGTTCATTACATCAGTGCTTAGTTCTGTGGTCAGTAATAGTTCCAAAGGGGAGGAGCTGTTAGGTGGAAAGAAATGCCTATCAGGAAGGAAGCAAAGGTCATCTTAAATATGGCGTTCTAAATATTTCACTATATACTAAAAATGATAGAGTTTGGTCTGTCTGAAAACCTGCTAGTGTTTGCCTAATAAAATGTTGAGTTTGGTTGCTGTTAATTGAGTGGTTAGCAGCACTCGCTGCTATTTTCTAGTTCCCTAAACCCATATAGCTCACAACTGCACAAAATTGCAATTCTAGGGGACCTCAAACTCCTTTCTGGCCTCTGCAGCCACCAGCATACATATGACATTCCCTCACGGCCACATAGATAAAAATAATAGTAATAAATCTTAAGTAGACACAACAGGCCATCTTCACATATGAACTCAAAGCTGCTGTGGCAGCTTGAACAAGACCAGTGTAAGCTCAACCGGACAAAAATCCTAACAAATAGCTGGGAGGTGGGCACAAAGCTCCGCCTCTAGCTGAGCTATTATTGGCATCTGATAGCTAATGAAAGAGACGATTTTCTTTAAAATCATATTCCCTAGAAAGCTGACAACACTCTTGGGGAAGGCCACACATTCAAGAATATTTGGACAGCATAAATTGATTCTGATTTTTTGTTTTAAAGACATCATATGGGTGGGTAGGGCCTGGACTTGGGAAAGAGTTGGGGGAGGAAATACTATTAGAACATGTTGGAAATTCTCAAGGAACAGGGAGCTAATAAAAAGTTCTTTTAAAAAGATGAGTTTGACGACATAGAACTGATGAAAATTTTAAGACTTCATTCCAGCCAGTCATTGACAGAGAAAGAACTGCTAAAAGTGCTCCATCCAATTCAGGTTTCCATGTTGTTTCAGGTGTGCATTAATGCAGAGTGTGTGGACATGGAAAAGACATACAAGTCAACCAACTGTTCCTTGAAATGCAAGGGGCATGCAGTAAGTTTGGAACACAGGTATCCCCTGTTTGATAAGCCTTACGCCTCTTCAGTTCTGCTGCGATAAAGCTGAACTCATACACTCAGCGACCACAGTTTTCATGTTTATCGGACACTAAGGAGTATATAGCATGGGACATTGCCTCTGAGAGGCCATCATTGAAATCTTTGCTTGTCATGAATACTTCACCTGAGCAGATGGAAGCCAGGGGAGCAGGGGTCCTGCTCACGTCAAAATCCACTTCATTGTGAAAGAATGAGGCCTTGGATGGTACACTAAGTCTCACGGTGACACAACATCCTTCTTCCACTAGGTGTGTGACCATGAGCTGCAGTGTCAGTGCAAGGAAGGATGGGCCCCTCCTGACTGTGAGGATTCTGCCACAGTCTTCCGTAGGTAACTCTGCATCTCTGGCCTGAAAACCTGTCTCCTTTGGCCAAGCTCTTCCTCTGTGTTTTTATTAATCACTTTCCTGCTGCTGTGATAAAAATGCCCAACAATAGTGACTGGAGAAGAGGTAGGCTTGTTTGAGCATGTCATCTATTATGGTGGGAAGTCACAGTAGCCGGGGAAGTATGAGGCAGCTGGTTACATTGCTTCCAGAATCAGGAAACAGAAAGATGACTGCTGGTGGCCACCTCTCTCCCTCTTCTTTTTAAAAAAATATTATTTTATTAAAATCTGTTTCATAGAATGTATTTTGAATATATTCTTTGCCCTTCCCTAACTTCTCCCAGATTCATTCTCTCTCTCTCTCTCTCTCTCTCTCTCTCTCTCTTTCTCTCAAATAAAAGATCAAAACTGAAAAAAATAGAAAAACAAAAATAAGACAAAAAACACCAAAACAAAACAAAAACTGCTCAGAAACACATGGAGTCCATCTTGTGTTGGCCAACTACTCTCAGACATAGGACTTGTCTTGGAGTGTGATTAATATACCCAGTGAGACTCCATTTGAGAAAACTGACTTTGGCTTTCCTAGCGGATATCAATTACAGATAGCTTTTTGTTTAGGGGAGGGATGTTGTGTCTGCTTCCTCTTCTTCCTGCTGGGAGTCTGCCTGGTTTAAACATGTGCAGGTCCTGTGCGTACTGTCACAGTCTCTCTGAGTTCACCTGTATCACTCCTGTTGTGTCTAGATGGTTCCAATTCCTTGGAGTTATCTATCACCTGTGGCTTTTACAATCCTTTTGCATCCTCTTCTGCATAGATCCCTTAGCCTTGAGGTGGGGGTTTGATAAAGGCATCTTATTTAGTACTGATCTCTGCCTCTGACCCAAGGAATGCTTCCACCAACATTTAGGGCAGATCTTACCACCTCATTTAATCTGGAAATGTACTCACAGATACTCCTGGAGTTTGCCTTCTAGATGATCCTAGTTCCTTGAGGTTGACAGTATTGTCTTTTACCCGAGGATATAGAGTTCATTGTCTTTTTTCTTTCCCCATCCAATTTCTGTTCTGTAGCTATTGAACATATGCAAATTATCTGTAGCAACATTCAAATCATATTTTTAACACTCTTACATTGTCATCTGCATACAAAAAAGTAACTTCAAACTTTTCATTTATAATATTACTTTACTATATCATATTTTCTTGCTTGCTTTATGTTTTTTCCATTTTCACAATGTCACACAGTTGTTAGATGATATCAACTCATGAGACTCTCTGAGAACATGACTTGGATTATGGTGGCAGGTCTAGATTCTGCTTTCTGAGTTATTTTCCTTTATTTTGAGGTATGCTGCCCTGTTCATTCAAATGCTGCCTACAGGTGGGCGGTCTTGTTCACCTACATACTGCTTACAGATGCTCTCCAGCTCATCCACATGCTGCCCATATTTCGTTTGACTCTTTTTCTTTGGCATGTGTGATCTTTGTTAGATCATGGGATAAGCTGACTCAAACTGGTCCAGTGGGTCTTCCTTGCATTTGGAGTGTTTGTTGCTCCTGCTGGCACTTCTTTGGGTAGAAGATAAGACTCAAAGTAGGAGGCAGGTCAAGGAGGGAATGAGCCACCAGAGAACCTTGACTTTCAGTTGTCATCATGAAGAATACTCAAAGCTGAGAAAGAGCTCTTTATGAATTCCCTTCTCTTTTTCTTGAGCACCCTCCTTGAACTCCTTTCTCTGCATGGTTTGGGTGGGTGTATGGAGCCGTATTCAACCACGTTTGGTTACTCCTATACCAAGTGCCAATGTCTCTAGAGAGAGATTCCTGGAGTTTTGTCCCAGGACCATGAATCTATAAATCATGAAACTGTATCATTCTGTGTACACCGAGGAAGGGAATAGCAATGTGGTAAGGATGGGCCTGAATGAACTGTTTGTCCCAAGTTCAAATACTTTTTAGGCATTTCAAACAAAAGAATAATATTTAATTTTAATGTTTATGCTTCAACTTACTCCTTTTGTTTACCCGATTCCTTTACTTCCTATCTTCCTGAAGATTCTAAACTCCATTACCTTTTAAAATTATAAGATGTTATTATACAATATATTATTAACTGAATTTATCATGCTTAGGGTGGGGTTTCGGGGTAACTCAGAACAGAGTTACAGAATCATTTATTTATTTAGAAAGTTCATCGATGATTCCAATTATTGCTAAAATGACCTTAAAGTGTGACTTTTCTCATTTTGAAGACTTTATTTTTATTCATCTATTCAACTGTGGGAGTTTTGAACTCTTATTGGGTTGGTGAAGGTTCCACATAAAAATTTGACGTTATCCTCATTGATCCATTCCATAAAGCTCAGAAGAAATACTGACACCCAGTGGATCACCCAACCAGTCCACAAGCACAGGGAGATAGGTGGGCTGACATCTGCAGGCTGCAAAAGCTATGGCCTTGGGAAGGGGCCACAAGGTCCACCATTCAGTGGGGGTTCCTATCATTCAGCTTGGAGAAGACACAGAATTCTCTGGCTCCACTGTCACCATTAATATAAGCAATGCTTGTAGCAAAATTCATGCCCAATAAATAATTTAAGAACACAAACTTATGAGTAATCTTTCAGGAAGTTTGTATTCATTAAACTTTCTAGATTGTATTTAAGAGTGTTTATGTCCAAATATTTCTATTTAAATATAGCTAAATAGAAATGTTGCCAAGGAATCCATAGAAATAATATCAGGTTTTTAAATCACTACTTTATTTTGTCATGTTTAATTGACAGGGAAAAACATAAAAGTGTATGTACTTATGAAATACCATGTGGTATTTTGGTACATGTTTACATTACATAATGTTGAGGTCAATTTAAACACAACTGCTTCTTCAAACATTTATCATTTCTTTTATTTTGGCTGAGATAATGCTGTTTTATTTTATAATCTGCTGTTACTTTTTCTGGTTGAGATTGAAATAATTAAAATTTACTTGGTGAAGTCTGTAAAGTCATATACCACATGCATGTTTTTTCTACTGTATTATCTCATGTGCAGAAGTAGGAATCAGTGTGCTTTGCAGACATAAACATAATTATTTTTCCAACCGGATATATAGTATTTAAGAGTTAGACATATATTAGGCAAATCACTGTTTTTAATTGGACTCTCATCCTAGCAAAGCCAAAGCCAGAGTCAGCCTTGTCTCTGGACAGACTCTAATTCTTCCATAAACATGACTGTCATGTTACAACTTCACTTCCTAGGGACTTATTGTAGACTCTAGAAGCATGAGCAGAACTAAGTTCTTTTTCACATCAAAAGAGCCATAATATGTGTGTAAAAAAGCAAACATGCTGCATACATGCATTATCAGATAAAGGGCAGTGAAGAACATCCATCATTTCTCTATGGTAAAAGGCCCTCATAAATTCCTGTTCCAGATCTTTCAACTGTGCAGTGAATTTCTATCTGTGCTACCTCATGTGTTTAATACACCAGAGTTCATTTGTAGCTGACTATTACATATCCCACGAACCCCTCCCTGGGTCTCCCCACCAGTGCCCTACCACCATCTGCTTCCTAACATGCAGGAAAATGGGGGTTTCCTAGTTATTATTTAGTTAATACTTAGAACAACAATTACATGGTAAACAGAGAATATATTATGTGGAATGTATTCTGAAATTAATTTGAGGTAACTTTGTGGCTTAGCACATAGTCATGTGTGCAGGTTTTCTGTGTATGAACAGTAAATACAGCAACATGAAGTTTACACTTGTGTCCTCCTGTGTCTACATGTGTTCTGTGTTTGTCTGTACCATTGCTCATATCTAATCCCAGGTGCTAGTTTATTTTCTTTGTTCTACCAGTTACCGTGTAGAAATCTTAAAAATAACCACTCTGAAGATGTATTTCGGGGATGGTGAGATGGTTCAGTAGTGAGGAGCACTTGCTGCTTTTACGGAGGATGCTGGCTTGATTCCCAGCACTAACTCCAGCTCTAGGGGATCCATCACCCTCTTCTGCCTCATTCACAGGGTGCACACGCATACATGCAATTAAACACTCATACATAAATAAAAATAAAGCTTTGACTTAATTTTGATATTACAACTTGGTACTGTCAGTGACTATCTGATTAGAAGTCATGGTATTATTCACACGCATATTTAGAATAGTCATGTCTCCTCAGCAGATTAACACTGCCTTCATTGTGAACTGATGCTGTGTGTATCTCTATTGCTGCTTGCCTTTTAAAGTCTACGGTTCCTGGAGACCAAGATGGCTGAAGCATAATTCTGCATCTGCTTGTGTTGTATAATATCTTCACATTTACATTCATCCTTATAATATCCTCACATTTACATTGATCTTTTTAATCCTCTTGAAACTTGAATATTATGCATTTAAATTATGAAGTGAAGAAAATTATGCATTTAAAAAAATTTTGCTATTTCACATACCTTTGGATTTGGATTTATTTTTCAAAATTTATTTGAAGGATAATTTACTAATGTGCTGGGAGACAAGCCATCAGTTATATGGAGCAGTTCCTATGTGCCTCGCCTCGTCTAAGCTTCTTTTTGCTCTTTATTTAAATTTTGTGCTGTATTATAAACCAGTTGGCCATTTTGTTCACCATTTTGCTCTTTTTATGAATTTGGAGGGTGTGGATTTTTTCATTCTTTTAGTAGTTGTCCTAAAAATTTCCACATCTCTTTATTTGTTTAACAAGATTTTACTTGAGCAATTGCAGATACATAGCGACATTGAGCGCAGCATGCAGGAATTCTCTTGTACCCCTGCACCCCCACTGTAGAATGGTGCATTAGTTACAGCCCATAAACATATATTGAGATAACATTGCCATCCAAAGCACAGCTCATGTCAGGGTTTGCTCTTGATTCATTTGCTCTTTCTCATTTCTCATTTTCCGTGTTGCTAAACATTCCTCCTCCTCTTCTTCCTGCTTCTCATTTTTGGTTGTCAGTCCTCGAGATTGCGTCTAGGACTTCATGCATGCTAGGCAAGCACTCTCCCACCAAGTTATATCTGAACCTTCTTTGCTCTTCCTTTCTGTCTTTTCTTAAATTATATTTTTGTTAGTTTGTTGAGAATCCCATACAAAGTATTCCGATAGTATTTATCCTTCTCTCCAACTCCTCCAAGATTCAACCCTCTTATCTGCCCTACCTATCCAACTTCTAGTCATTGACATCATCTTCTTCTGCTCTTCTTCATCATCTAGTCCACTATTGGGAGTGGAGGTAGGGCCTGCCTACTAAGTGTGCTGACCTACTAAGGGTCATATCATTAAAGAAACTGACTCTCTTTCATTTATATTTTTCTGAATTCTTACTACCCCATCAATATCTGCAAAAATCCATTTTTTAGAACTTCCATGGACTTAGGAGTTTTGTAAAATCTTTATGATGATCAAGGCCACCATTGCTAGCAATAGAAGAAGCTAGATTTGCTGTTCAATTATTTCTATCTTCAACTGCCCACTTACTGTCTGTTAATAATATTATTTTTCTTTTATACCAAGCCACAACTTTGTCCTCTCAGATTTAGCGTGTTTGTAAACACTGATAGCATTCCAAAAACTCTGATATGATTTTTTTTAAAAAAAAATACATATTATTCTGACATTAGTTCCAATGTGTCCACTCCTCCCCATTCTGAAGCTAAGCTATGTCTAGGAGAAATGCCACAGCATTTGTTGTTTTTTTTTTTTTTTGATTTCCTTGAGCAAGAATTTTATGGAATCTGAAAAGAATTAGATATTTGAACAAATGCCATTTTCTTATCTTCAATTCTGTGTTCTGGGATGTCTACCTTTACCTGTGTGTTTTGTCTTCACACTTGTAAGCTTTTCTTGTATTTTTGGAACTGTCAGTCTTCCTGCAGGACTATGTACTAAGAGCTCCCCTGCTCTGCTCTTCAGATTTTTTTTTCTGGTTTCTGCTGATTTCAGATGATTAGAAGAGAAACGAACCCTTGAGATTGCCAAGGACCCAGGCTGAATGTATTACTTAGACTATGGCATAAAAACAAAGACAATTCATGAATTATGTCCTGTCTTTTGTATTTAGTCATTCCTCTGCTCTTTATTTGCCAAGGAAGCAATACCATATCTTTCTTGTTTCATCCCAAGGCTGGATTTAAAATACATTTTCCTGCTCTGCCATCCTCCTTATTCCATGTCCCCCTGTAGTCTCCCAGCCTTCACTCTCCTATTACTGCTACCAGTCTTCTTCCCTTCAAAGAATTTGCAGTAAGAAGTTATTTAACCCACCTCCTATGGAAGATCTCTTATGAACTTTTTCTTGCTTTTTAGCACCATGATCATAATCAACACCATTTGCATTTTACCAACTCTGTTAGATTTCTTTCCCTTTTCTTTCTTGTTTTTTTTTTTCAGAATACTTGATAAAAGTGTCTTAAGGAAGGAAGGGCTTGCTTTGGTTTACAGTTTGGCAGTTACAGTCCATTATAGTGGGGAAGACATAATAATGGGAGAGCAGAGAGCTGACATGTCACATGGTATCTACAGTCAGGAAGCAGAGAGAGAGAGAGAGATGAATGCAGTACCCAGAGGTCTTTTGGCTCATTTCCCTCTTCAGTGCAGACTGGGAAGCCAGTCCATGTCCAGGGTGGGTCTTCCCTCCTCCCCTTCCACAGATGAGATGACAGTTAATTAGCAAATATAACTTCCCAGGAAGACAGGTTCATTTTATATAGATAAAATTTATAGCAAATAAAATAGTCAGGCCAGATGCAATGGCATTCCATTGTAAGGTTGGAGAATCACACCGAGTTTGAGACCAGCCTGGGCTACACAATGAGTTCAAGGCCAGCCTAGCCCACATGGCCAAATTCTTTTTGAAAAGGAAAGGAAAGAAGAAAGGGAGGGAGGGAAAGAGGAGACAAGAAGGGAGGAAGATAGAAAAGCAGGAAGAGAAGGAAAGAAGAAAAAAGGAAAGAGGGAAGAAAGGAAAGAAGGAAGGAAGGAAAGATAAAAAAGAGGCAAACTAGAGTGAGACAAGCTTCTTGGTCCTCAACAGGATTTCTGTGCTCTCTGTTGTAGATTTCTCCATTGTGGTTGGTGTACTCTTCCCCCTGGCAGTCATATTTGTGGTGGTTGCTATAGTGATCCGGCACCAAAGTGCCAGAAGGAAGCAGAAGAGAGTTCAGAGGTAAGCTTTTGTGTGCTTTGGAGACCCTTTAACCTCTACTTCATTTGACTTCGGATTCTATGATTTAATCCTTCCGGTTTAATTTTATTTTACTTCATATATTAAGAAAACCACACAGGTATGTTTTTCATGGACCAGAAACTGAGTGTCCCTTCGACTGGGCAATCTTTTGCAGCCAGATACTATTCTTTTCTCCTTGAAGTAGCTATTTTTGTAATTAACAACAGCAGTGACATTGGGCCTCATTATTAAATATTTTTGCATTTATTACTAGAATAGAAGAGAGCATATTAATTGTCTGACAGTTGTCTGGTAGACATGGTGCTGAGGATTTCCTATCATCTCTTTTAATCGTCGAGAAGACTTCATGAAACAGCTGCAGTATTCCCACTCTGGATGAAATGTGACCTCTGTGTCTCTTAAGATAATGGAATTTGCTTTTAATAAATGTAGGGAAGACAGAAAGGTTAACAAAGGTCTCTGCATCCTTCAAAAGTGAGAAATTGAGGCTTGATTGGCATGCAGAACCTTTCTCTTGCAAACAATCTTAACAAGATTGTTTTCCATCATTTTCCAAGACTGAGTTATTTTAGTGGAACTTATTTCATGCAAAATGACTCTTAGGGAAATATTTAAGGAGTTAAAAATAATCTAATGTCATGACTGAGATAAAAGTTGGCTTATCATCATCATTATCTTTGGGATCAGGGTTCTTCCACGAACCCAGTAATTATCCACAGGATAATAATGGTGAATAACTTGCAACTAAAAACTGAGGAATGTTCTGGAAGTACACAGAACCCCGGTAGTGGAGCAGGGCACAGTGGGCAAAGGAAGTTGTTCGTCCTTTGTTGAGTTTTCCTGGCATGCTGAAGAAGCTGTTCAAGTCACAGGACATGTTTTTACTTATAGGCCACTGCCCACCAAGGATGCCAAGCTGCACAAACAGAAGTGTAAATCCCCAAAGGCGAAGACAGTTCAACCCCAGGAGGTGAATTCAAGTTTGAACATTTTTTTGTGACACCCAAGGTTATGATTTACCCCTTTCCTATATTATCCTGACCGTAGTCTGTCATTTGTGGCCAGTAATGCCTAGAAATCTACCCTACATCAGCAGATAGTAAAGATGGTGGACTCTGTGTCTACACACACAGTTAACTTCCACTAGTGTCTTGTTAACAAACAAAAGAATCTTCAAAAAAGCCCTTGCAGAAAGGGCTTGTGAAACTGAAAGAGAATAGAGGGGAGAAATGTTAGCAGCTTCTTCCTCCCTCCCTTCCCCTTTCTTTCCCTTCCCCTCTTCTTCACCTATTCTGCCCTCCCCTCCAGCTCACTATCACTCTGTCCACTTTGACTCTAAGGTCATTATTACTCCTGGTAAACTCCTCTCTACATAAAGTGTATATTTGTATGGTCAACCATGGAGCATGTAACATGCATGACACTTACAGCTCTTGCCATGTCTTAGATGTTTAGGACGTTGAAGTGAAATAGATCAATAGCGCGGCATCAGTGGTGTTGGTTGTTACAGAAGTTGTCCCTGGAAGTCCTGGAGAAATCCTCCTATAAGTGCTACAACTGGACTACTGGGACCTCTCCTGTCTTACTTATCTCCAAGTTTCAGCTTCGCCCTTATCATATATGCTGGGAAAGGGTAACTTCTCTGCTGACTGTGCTTCAGCACCTGGTGGTTTCATTATAAAGTTTGATTTCTTCATTTTAGATGAGTCAGATGAAGAAGCTCCACGTGTGTGAAGAAGCTCCGCCCACTGAAGAGAATGAGCCTCCACCCAATGTTGTGAGTTAGCAACTTCTCTTCTCTATCATCCAGTCCAACCTCAAGGAAATGCTCCTGAGAGACAGAACCCATAGTGCTCAGCTGTTGCTTCAGAAGAATGTTGAGATTTGTGTGCATATTAATGTAAAATATAAATTCTTCTGCAAAACTTTAAAATGCAAAATGGGGGAATATATGCCTCCACATTTTTATTTCTGAGTTTATCCCTTAAATTAAGAGCATAGAAGTGGAAGTTGGTAATGCAGAATATTCAGGTCGTAACTGGGGCTTCTGTTGCTGAGTTAAAACATCGTGAACAAAAAGAAGTCGGAAGAAAGGATTTATTTAAGCTTATAGCTTATATGTCCATCACTGGGGAAAGAAAGCCAGGGCAAGAACTGGAGCAGAAGCCATGGAGGGATGCTGCTATTCAGATTGTTTTCTCTCAAGACTATCTGCTCATGGATGGCACCACCCACAATGGGTTGGGCCCTCCTGCTACCTGATTAATCATTAATCAAGATGATAGTCCAGAGATCTACATACAGTCCAATTCTAAAAAGGCAGTTTTTGTTTGAGATTTTCTTCTTCCCAGATACATCTAGCTTTGCATTAAGTTGGCAAAAACCAATCAGTGCAATTCATTTGCTTCACAGAACCCATTTTTAGTCTAGGTTGATGCAGTAAAAAGTAGCATAGACTGCATAGATTAAACATTTATTTATGTTCATTCTTGAGACTGGGAATTCTAAGATTGAAGATCTGGAAGTTCCTGGTATCTGGTGAGAATTGAGTCCTGGTCCATCAGTTGAGGATAATGGAAAGGAAATGGGGGTAGGGGAGAAAGATTAGGGAAAGGAGAGATACAATTATCTTTTTGTATCTTCATCGATCCAATTCTAATAACTCCACCTCCAAGAGGTGAAAGCCCCCAAACCTAACACTGGGGATTATGGCATCAACATACGATTTGTGTGGATGCAAAAATTAAGTCCACACTAACAAGTCTCATCACATAGCTGTGGACCCTGTGCTTATGTCTGGATCATAACTAAGTGAAAGTGTTATACTCGTGGGTTTAGAATTATTCACATGGTTAAGTTTCCAAAGTCTCTGTTCCTAAGAATGAGTTAAACATTTTCAGAATACACACACATTTTGAAGAGCCTATTCTGAGCTGACTCTCCCTTTTTATCTTCTTCCTAGCTATCTACAAAGCCAAATTTCCCACCACCACCAATTCCTGTTTCCTCGTAAGTATCCGATGGTCACTGGTGGATTTTCTGCCAACTGGCTCTTTGCCAGTGCTCCTTCAGCTCACCTAACCTCATCCCAGCACATTTGCTCTGGAGAACCTGGAAAGGCAAGGGCTCCTTTGCTAGTGATTTCACAAGGCTACCGAATCTTTATGACGACACAGTAGTCCTTTCAGTTCATAACTGTTGAGAAGTAATGGATAAATGTATTGAATAAGGTAAATGTCTTCCAAGGAATTGCTTCTGGATGCTCATTAAGGAGGGCATAAAATTTGATATTTATGAAATGATGGTTATTTCTTTAAGAAGTAAAGGATGAAAAGGAGATCCATGAAGGCAAGCTGGAATAAAAGGCAAGTGTTCTTTAAGTAAAAGGCAGAATCCAGCTACTCATGAGTAGTTCTCATGCCTAACCCTCTGTTGTGTGTAAAACAAAAGAGTCAAAGTTCCTTTTGTCAAGATGTTAGGCAGTGTTAGTAAGCAAACAAGCCACACATGCCTGGTGTGTCTAATTCCTCAAATACTATTGTCAAAGTGTGCAGTACTAATGAGAAACCATTGTGGTGTCCGTGTGAATGGAGCTGGTGAAGCAGAAGGCCACTGACCTTGTATTTGGAACTGGCCCTAGACACTTGGGTAGCCCCGAAGTGAGTAGTGAGGGGGAAGGCAGTAATTCCATGAAGGAACTAAGCTTGGCTGTGATGGGGAAAACATGCCATCTCTACTGTCTTGTTTTTCCATTTTGTCCTAGTAATACAAAATCATTTTCCTAGTTTCAAAATAAGCTCACTTCTTCACCCACTTAAGAGATCTATAATGAAATTATGATTGTCTCTTATCACCCCTAGTGCCAAGGTGAAAAGCACCTACCATGTCTTCTAAGATGTTTTCTCTGGGGCAGGGCCTGACATAAGTCTTGATGATGAGTTTTTTCAATAACCAAGAAAAGAGAGACTGAAAAATGCACAGCTATGTAGCTGTGGTGACCCAGTTCTTTATTTTCTCATACTAGTGAACAAGAACTGTGTGAGTAGATGCAGCATCCACAGAAACGCTCGCCTAGATCCTTAACTTTCTCTGCATCTCCTCATCTTAGGAGTCTACTTTCCTATGCCTGTAACTCCCCCCACCTCTGTCCTCCTTCTGCTAACTGTCCACAGGAACATTTAAATCCCAGAGGAAGAGCTGTCTCTCCTTTTGTCATGACCTTCTGCTGTTCCTAGTTCTTCATGGATGGTGCATTAAATAATTTATAATGTAGAGAGCAGGGTTTCAAGGAATTCTTTTAATTTTCTTATTAGCTTCATGTTACATCTCTCCATGAACTTTGCTAAATTTTTAGGTCTCTTTGGTCATCTAAGAGGGTTTTCTTTCTTTAAGGGACTCAAACGCAAAAGTCTGAAGCAACGCCTAAGCCAGGGTTGATGATCGCATAATCAGATTGGAAGCCTGGATGTTTTGGATGGAAAAGAGATGTGCTCACTTCTTTATTACTATTGCTCTTGCCACTCAGAGGTCAACATTGCCTAATTGATGCTGTATTTTGAAGAGATTAAAACTTTCAAGAAAGACACTTTTGAGAACCTTTGTCCTAACTTAAATAATCTCCTTTCCATACTCATAGGAAGATGGCAGAGGAAATATATAAACTATAAAACTCTGAATTAGTTGGTCCCAACCCCTTGGTTTGCTATGATGGTGACTGCTTAAATATTTTTGGCGACCTGAATTTTCTTCTGCCTTTGGAAGGGATTGATGTGCTCTCTAATGAAAACACAACAATACAAACAAAACAAAACAAAATCATAAGAAACTGGGGGAGGGTGCATTCATTATTAAATAAGTAGCAATGTCTTGATTCTATCTACTTGTCAAATTACAACATTAATTTAAGAATAGAATTATGTAAGCACCTCCTCTTCTATATGTCTTCGATATCCTTTCTTCTGCAGTTTTTATTAACTTTGCTATTTGGGGAGTTTCCTACAGTAGAGTAAAATATTTTTAGGAGCTGATTTAGTCACCGATTATTTGTATGCTGACTGCTGGCCTGACTAAAGTGAGCTTCCCTTTTCAAACAGAGAATTTCAAACTGAAGTTAAGGAAATGAACATAAACCAGGAGTTGCAAACTGGTGACCTACGGGCAGGGTTTGGATTGCAGATGTATTTTATTTGCTCTAAATCAAAGATCCTGGCCACACAGCACTATTTTTGAAAAAAAAAAGATTGTTTTGAGTTTATAAGAAATAATTTTTAAATTGCGAGATCTTGCATAAACATCCAGATTCCTGGTTTGTAACAATCAGATGGGTCTGTCAACAATAGAATCACACTTCCCATAACATCTTCAGCTTCACTGACAGATGGTAAAATGAACATGGTTGGCTGGGTACCAAACACTCCCCTGCCTTGTTTTAAGAACCCTGATTTTAGCTAGCTGTCCATTGTTTTTTAGAACAGTCGATGTAACTCCATACACGTTATGTTAACTGCTCATGACAATCAGAATGTCCTTGCCTCTGATTTGTTAAGTGAATGGGTTTCTTCCCCTTTGTCCCTGTGAGATGAGGGAGGAGGTTATGTTGGAAAACTTCTGAGGAATGTTTCCCCATCCATCCTTTCTTCTGCTTGTTGGCATCTGGTGCTGCTGCAGCTGTGTTGGGATCTGAAGACAAGGATGGTGTGGACAAGATAGAGCAGAAAGATAAACAAAATTCAGCTGAACTTCCTAAGATGTTATTGAACTGGTAGATTAACAACTGTTGGACTGGCTCCACTTTTTGCTGGGACTTTTTGTACAATCAATAAATTTTCCTTGTTGTGCAAAACATGTCGAGTTGGGTTTTCTCTTCATGTGATGTTGCAGTCGCTCTAAAAAGTGAAGTAGTTTTGTCCTTACCAAGATGCATGCTCTCCTATTGTCATGGGCACATTTCTCTTTATTATATTTGTGCTTTTATATTCATTGCCAATATCACTGCTCCCTGCCAGTCCTTTCGCTCTATATCTCAAGAGCACAGTTCAACAGCCAGTGATTTTAGACACCACCTGCCAAACAATTCTCAGTGCAACCATTCTTTCCATGTAGGAGTTTCTTAAGTATGGTTGAATCTTGGGGATAAGGCTATAAACTTAGAACACCTTATTCTAACCTGGAAATACATCCCTATTTCCTATGAAGTCTTAATTTGATTGTGAGTAACCTTTATGCCCCGACCCTGTTGTTTCTGTTTGTTTATTTGCTTGTTTCCTTGAATTAATAACTTTTCCCAGCCACAGATTTACTTTATTCTTTCAAACAACTGCATTTATTCGCTATGTATATGTGTGCTCATCAGAGAACAACATGCCAGAGTTACCTGTCTCCATCTACCATCCACCACGTGGGTCCTTTACCTACTGAGTCATTTTGCTGACTCACACATTATGTAGTGAGTGCATTTGTAATGTGATGTGTGTGTGTGTGTGTGTGTGTGTGTGTCCACACACCCATGCCTGCATGCCTGTGGAGCTCAGAGGACAATTTAGTAAAGTCAAGTCTTTCTAGTCATCTTCATGTGGGCTCCAGGGAATGAACTCAGGTCTCCAGGCTCATTCTGCAAACACCTTTACCTTCTGAACCATCTCACCAGTGCTAACTTTATCTTCTATGATGTTAACTAATGAAAAATCTTGAACTTACATCTCTCAAGTAGCCCCTTGTCATACCTGTAGCTTGAAATACGCCATATACTCACAAAGAGCAGTGTTTGAACATGCTGTGATTTTCTAAACGATGTTATTTTCTCCTTGATCAATCAAATAGTTCAAAAGTTCCTAATACATCTAATGAGCTCTAATCATATGGGACCTCTTTCATCATCTCTCTTTCTCTGTTCTTTATTTCTTTCTTTCTGAAAATTTAGTGGCATGGTCGATCTATTAATTTACCTCGCACACACTCTCTCACTCTTGTCTGTATGATTCCTTGGTGGGTTGGGTGAAGTTCAGTTTGTTTTCACACTTACTGATTGTCAATCTTCTTCCTTAATTTCAATTTGTTTTGCCATTGTTCATCATATTTGCTTATTCAGCAGTGACAATCTTTCGTGCTAAAATGAATGCAGTATTGCCTCTCAGACTTTTGCGTAGGTTAGGGGCAAAATCTTCACGTGCCAGACAATTAGACAGACATCATCTTCCAGAGGTTCCAAGTGTTGAAATTGGGGTTACTGGAGGAGCAGGCTTTGTCTGAGAAGGATTACTAGTAAATTGGTTACAGAGTGTGTTCATGTTTCCATTGGTATGATGGGAGCTGAGGAAGTAAGATCAAGCAGCGTGAGGAAGAATTCTTTTTATACCTCCATGAAGGCTTTAACAGGCCATACTCCAGGTCTGACCATGGAGTCATTCTTAGAACAGTGCAAGGTCAGAAGACAAAAGAAAAGGTCTGTCTTCTCTAATGTCAATCAATCACAAGTACAAGTTGTCCCCAGCAGAAATGAGGCCTTGGGAATGACTTTGGGATTGGGAATAATTTTTAAAAAAGACCGAAGGCTTTTTGCAGGCAATACTGGCAACCGCTGGGGGACTTTATGATGCTGGATGGGTACCTTGGCACGTGCTAGCAAGGTCTATTATTTCTATTTATTTCATTGAACATACTTGGCTCAACTCATAAGGATGGCATTCAAAATGTCTCTAAACATACTCAGGTAACATCTATAAAGATGACCTATGGTAATATGTCTGTATACTCTCAGCTGTCCTTAGAGTTTTAGTTGAGAAAAAGGTAAGGATACTTTGAAGGTGAGTTACTATAGAAGTTTACATCCCAAAGTCTGCCTCACATAGAAGCAAACGGAATGACAAGCAAAGCAAAGATGGTGTCCAAATGGCCCAGCTTATCATAACTCACACAAAGGAAGAAAAAGTAAAATCAGCAAAAGGGAATAGATGAAGATACCAGTCAGTGAAAATTGGTGGATTTAAAAATGCTAGTGACAGATGAACCCCTGCACCTGTAAAAAAAATATCCAAATGGCTTGGAACATGGTGCTTCTCACTTGGATCCAGAATGCCACCAAGGTGCTAGCAATAAATCAGAGGAATGTTCACATTTAACAGGGCCCCCAGAACAGATGACTTTCAGACTGCAGACTAGCAAACAGTAGGGTCACAGCGAAGTCAGTGCTAAATGCCCAGCCTGAAGGGACTGGTATTTTGAGCCCTGAGAGATATGTTATCTCAGTTTCAGTGAACTTCATGGTATCTGATTTGCATTTTGATTAATACTTTTCAATGTGGCTACCTGTCAGGCAAGAGTCAGGGATGACCATCAGCTGGCCAGTTGGTTCACTCATGGCTTATGTTACAACAGCAAACCTCAAATAGGGCTAGTTCTACCTAAGCATAGTTCATCATAATTGCCAGCTTTCACAAAAGCCAAAACACTGCAAAAAACACATCACAGCAGTGGCTATTTCCCTTTTTAATATCCATGCTTGGAGGAGACCCACAGTGAGCGTCTTGGTTGAGATGGTGCATTTCTGCAATTGCAGCACTTAAACCATATTCCATATGCTCTTTCCCAGCCTCATTGCATGGATTAATGGGTCTGAGGATCTGCTCTCCAGATGCATCCTTCAAGAGATAAAATAGCAAAGTTGTGTGGTCGTAGAGAACGGGATGTTAAATTTGAGTACCCTGGCAGTGGGGCCTCAGAAAACCCTGGCAGTGGGGCCGGATGCTGGCTCAAGTTTGGTTTAGTGCAAACAATATCATCATGCCAGAGGCAGAGACGAGATGGGTACCACTCTATATGAAGTGACCTGGAAATTTTGGTTGCATAGCCACCAAGTCTCCTTCTCAACACTAAGTTAATTTCCTGCTAATTTTTGACTTTATGAAATATGAACACATAAAATGATAATATGATTCAATGGCTTTACCTACATCCACAATACCGTGCAGCTAGTCTTGCTAGTTCCTAGTCCTTGTCTATCTTCTCAGGGAGTCTTTATCCATTAAACAGTACCTCCTCATTACCCACTTTCCCAATCCCCAGTAACCGCTATTTTAGTTTCTATTCTATGAATTTACCACACCAATTACTCTGTGTAAGTACGGTCGTGGTGTGTGTGTGTGTGTGTGTGTGTGTGTGTGTGTGTGTGCGTGTGTGCGCGTGCGTGTGGTGTATTTACATGCCTGGATCATTTCTCTCAGTCCAATGCTTTCAAGCTTCATCCACTGTTGCAGAATCTATTTGGATCACATCATTTTTAAGCTTAATCAAACTAATCCCTCTTACTGTATTTATTTCATACTTCAGACTTCAGATTATATACATGCCTCCATGAGCTCAAACACATCAACACCACTTTAGTTTGTGCTCACTTTTAAGCCAAAATAATGCTTTCTAATTTTCCTCTTTACTTATATTTCTGTGTAGACAAACCTAAGCTGATGATTTTATCCTCTCTGTTCTAGTATTGTACAAACCTCATTTTAAATTTGAGTTCATGACATCCTCTTTTTTAAGAAGAACCACATCCGAGGTTGTTGGAGAGACATTGATCAAGTACCTGTCTTCAGTCCTGTGTTGACATCTCAGTTCTGTAACTGTCATGGGAAAGTCAGTTTAAGGAAATTCACAAATTCACTTAAGTGAAAAAAATAAACAGGAAAGAAATGAGTATGGCTGTCAGTTTCCCGTGGATGTCCCATAACGTTCTTAAATGGAGATGACAGTCACTGGCCTGCAAGAGTTTCAAGCTAAGTGTTGTGACTCAACAGAGAAACCACCCCTCCCTGCTCCCATGTAAGTCAATACATCCCACTAAATTGACCTAAACTCTTCGGCTGCCATGGTAACTTGCATGTTACATGTGCCTTTTGTGCCTATAATTGGCATGGGGCCTTTGGAGTCCAGCTTCAAGCAGGACTTCTTGAATATTTCATGCTATTAGCAAGACTGAGCAGAGCCACCAAAAACCAGAAGTGTCTCAAGGGTAGCAAAGGGAACTAGAGAGGAAAATGTGTTAGAATGATGATGGGAAGAAGTAAGATGACAAAGAAAAAGCAAACATTCCTGGCCTACTGCACACCACACTTAGAAAGGAATAGCAGTCTGCCTTCTGCCAACAGCCAGCTGTTAGCCTGATGCAAATCATTTAGACTTTCTGTGCACCTTCAGATTTATTTTTCTATAAAATGAAATAAAGTTCATACTTTTTCAATAGTCAGTAATTTTCTCCCACCTCATGAAGCTACTCCATGTTGGAACAGCACACAAACTAAACTATCCTACACCATACTTTTTCTTTCAGTACAAAAGATCAAACCCAGAAGGTCATGCATCCTAGGCACGAACTCTACCATTGAGCCACACCCTTCACACCTCAACCCAAGTTTACTCTCCGCACCACCATGTTGCCAATTGCAAAAGAATTTTGCACAAAAAACCTGTACAATACTATAATGTTTGTTATGCAGATTCTACTATTTTAACTCTAACAACAATATTTATATATGTCCCGTTACTAATATTCGCTGTGTCAACTAACAAAAGGCTTCCTTAAAGCTTAACATGTTGCACAGTTTATGCTTATCGGGTTGTTTTCCTTCTTTTCCAACATAAATATTTACAAAGCCTCCATTTACCAATGTTGATATTAGGGGCGAAATGCTGAACCTCTTTTCATGCTGTCCAGCCTGGTTCTTAAGCTTTATGTAAATAAACATAAAGATGAAATAGTTGCTGTGGTGTGGATAAATGGCTACAAGGAAGCCCATAGGGGATGTTTACCAAAAAAGGGCAAGAGAAACTAATTGGTGGAGTGATCATGTGAGGTCTTGAATCACATTTTATCACACACTTTTAAAGGAAAACAGACTTCCAGAGACATACTAGGATTAATCATTGTCACACTCCTTGCAAAGGTATGGCAAGTTCAGGACACTACATGGAGGTCATTAAGATTGCTAGAGAACCAAAGAGTTTTGTTCAGAGCAGCTTTTCTGTAGTTGCGTATGGCACTCTTTAAATGTACACACACACACATTACACATTAAACAAATTAAGGAATCTTCAGAAATTGTAAAGCAAGCCAAAGGAGCACTACATGTTTATGAGCAACACTCGCTATCCAGAACTACTCCAAAACAAGTGTTGATTAAACAGGAAGGAGAAGTAGAAGTGGCCGATGCGAGACTCACAGTGCCCATAAAGTGAGAGAAAAAAAGAGCTGTGATGAAAGACAGGAAAACCACAGAAGCCAAGCAGGGCCAGCGAGCTAGAACATACAGTGCAGCAGAGGAAGCCTGGCTCTTACTGCTCTGAGACCTGAAACGTTCCAGGGTGTCCTCTTGTTGGGTAAAGCTAGAAGAACTGTCTATATCCTTTGCCTAGATTCTTATCTGGAGGTCTAGGGACAGTCTGTAAACACAGTCAGTGGCTGCTTACATGATCTATGCTCAGATCATCGGTCACACCCACTTGAAAAGATGCTCCAACATTAGCTAGGAATAAAAGACCCTTGCCGTTCATCTTCCCTTCAAGTCTCTTCTCTCTTTGTTGAGAGAGTCCAGGCTACAGTGATCGGTCTCCCTGCCTCCACCTCAGTGCTGGGATTATAGGCACATGAGCGAATGTTCCCAACTGAGCTGAGTTCCATGGGTTGAGAGCCCAAACAGGAGCTTTCATATCCATAGCACTGAGCAAATCAAAAGAGGTATTTTATTTTCTCTTGTCTGTAAAGTTTAATAATGGTGATTTCAGTGATTATGGCTACATTTTGTATCACTGTACAGTCATTATTTTCAACATCTTAAACATCTGTACTTTAGTTCCTGAAATTATGGACACAGCAGAAGTAGAAATTCTGAAATCTAGATAAGAGGAATATCAACAAGTCATATTTCCCTTCCCCCCAAAAAACAAGTAAATTTAACAAATTAAAGAAATACTTGAAAGGCCTAAGTCTATTATTTTGTTCATTCATCCTTAGACTTATTAGATTTTTTTGATAATTTATACTTATTGAGGGTAAAAGAATGCTTATGTTCTCATCCTTACAATGACTTTGTCAATTCTGTATGGAATGATATTAAATATTGAAGTAATATAAAAATTCATTCATATTCCAAAATAGTCAACTTTGGAAGTATTTATCGTACAGTAATGGTTCCTGACCAAATATAGGCATCAACTATTTCTGTAATGTTAAGGCACTAGCATTCACATTATTGGTGTTCTGGACCACACTGAGAGGGTCATGTGCTTTCAATATGGAATTCCTAAGGTCATGCATGACAGTAAGGTGTTTTTCATGTGCATATTTGTCAGATAGCCTCTTGAACTGATCCAGCCACTTTTTTCTGTTGCAACTGGAGATAACACACAAATAGACATTTTGAATGCTTCAGCTTCTCTGCAGACTGTGTATCTTTCCCTAAGGACTGGCTCAGATGACCTCAGCTTCAGCAATCAGTGAAGATCTCACCACAGAAGCCATGTGAGCTGTGTGGTCTAGACTTCCTTCTTAGAATGTAAATGGAAATACAAAGGAAAATGTCTAGCTCAGATGACATGAGTAAGGTTTACCAAAAATGGTTGTCTTAAGGATACACTCCACACAAAGATCAAAGTAAATTTGGCTGTGAAGAGAGCACAGGAAACTGCATCAGTGGTCACCAACAAATTGCTAGTATTGCGTGATTCAGGTTTATTCTTGTCCCAGAACCAAGACATCCTTAAAAAGTAGGGTAAGCTATTGGCACCTTTCTGGGATCTGAGCTTAGAACAAGAGCAGCTGGACAACTCTTTAAGAGGACACAGGACACATGGAAAGCACCCAGATACTTCTCTGGAAGCTTGGTGACTCTGCCTTGAGCACACACTACTGTGTGTTTCAGCTCCTGCAACAGGGACTGTGCTTGGTGCGCTCAGGAGAAACAGTGTGATAGAGAAACAACTGTAGTTTGATGCCTAGGGAAATGTGTCAAACAGACCCATACAAGGTGGCTTGGTACCCAACCCCTCTAAAGCTAAGTAACACTCAATATGAGTGAGACAAGTCACACTAAGAGTTTATGTTGATAATGCCACCACTCTGAGGCCAAGAGGTGAGGAGATGACTTGAGGTCTCTCTGTGGTGGGAGGTGATGATGGAGTTCTAGTGGTCCAAAGTTTCCATACACACTGGGGAGAGTTTACCTATGCTTTCCTTATAGACTAAGGTTTTCTTGCTGAGATTGGAGGCCTTATTACACCCACTGCTAAACAGAAGTGGAAATAATCCCATATAAAAATTAGGTATCATGCTAGGATAGCAACAAATAACAGAAAAGAGAAAACTGAAAGGAAAGATTTTGCACCAAATGAGAGATTCTGACGTCTACACCAGTGGTGGTGATGATGGTGATGATGATAGCAGAGCATTGTGGTCACAAAGGAGTGTGTTCAAAAAAGTGAAATAACAAGAAAACTTCAAAAAAGGAAAAATATTAGTTCTTGGAATTTGAATGCCAAAAATATATAATAAAGTGTGTGGAATGCACAGATGGGCAGATAAAATTGAGGAACAAGTCAGCAAACAGAGAAAAATTTCAGAAGGAAACAAAAAATGCAAACAAATTTTGGAAGAGCATAGTTTCTATAGGATGCAAATGCTAAAATTAAAGCAATAGGAGCCCCAGAAAAAGAGAGATGTCAAAAAATGAACATAAGGAAACATGAAGGCTGAATTGCCTACACTTAAGAAAAATAAGTGCAAAAGGAAAGAAGAAAATATCATGGAAAACCAATGGAGATATAAAATAAAACACGAAATAAAATGTTTCCTCTTTAAGAAACATTAAGACAAATTTAGAAAAATTATATGAAACAGAGGACACAAACAAACCAGCCTCTGGGAGGATGAAGTATACAGCACAGAGAAAAAGCCAGGACCCAACCAACCTTAGTCTTCAGATGCAGTCAGTTCAAGAAGGAGATGCAGTAATAGAATGTGTCTATAGCAAACATTCACGTTTCACCTTTCATATTTAGATTATGTGTATATAGCCTGTAAACACTGAACCTGTATTTAATATATGTGTGTTCGTGCTCTTTTAAAGTATAGGAAGAATATGTTTTCAGGGATTGCTTTTTTCTCGCAGAACAGGCATTTTGCAGTCTAATTTTAATTTCAATGTTTCTGTGGCAGTGTTAGTCATTTAGCTGGTTTACCACAAATTTTATTGAACATCTACAATGTACAGGAGAAAAAATCTTGGGAGAATATAGAATGGCATCTAGATTTAGACTCAATGTCATTTCTTTCCTGTATCTACAATAACCAAAAGAGTTAATTTTTGCATGCACACACACATATGCACTATATATATATGATAAATCAATTAAAAATAAAACATACTTGACGAGACTAATAAAAATACGGTTAGTCAGACCTTATTCAGAACGACTTGATGTGTATAAGAAATACTGTAATGTGATTATAACACTTGAGAAGGCAATCAAACTTTATTCTGAGTGTAGCATGGACAAGTGGGAGAATATAGCCAGTGCACTGCATGCAAAGAATGAAGGACACATGACTGAAGGACACGGTCCTATGAGCAATCGTTTT
>LOEQ01001902.1:357859-391579 GCA_001685075.1 Bramus lutescens
TTTTGAGCAGACATTTTTATGTAGACATTTTAGTCTGAATTGACCTCATGGGGCTCTTGTTGCAAACCCTATTCATGAGCTGGTGCAAGATGAGGAGATCTTTATTAAACATAGGGACTGTTTTTATTGACCTCGGGTATTGATGTTTGCTTGCTAAAGAACAATGGTGAGGAATCTTCCAAGGAGATCTTTCATTAAAAAATTAAATAAATAAGCAAATAATCAGAGATGGTTTAAGGAGATACTCAAGAGCCTAACATAAGTTTCTTGACAAGAAGAATGCTTGTTACAATGCTGAATACTTTTACTAATTTGTATGATGGCTCTTTATCTACTACTAATTAGTCTGAAAGACATTTTTAAGTTTGTTTAATATGGAATGTAAATCATGAAGCATATTAAATTATAGTAATTAGGTTTGAAAGTCATGACTATTAGCTCTTAAGTAAAAGCATATTATTAAAACACTGTGTCAATATGCAGGATATTATTGCCCCAAAGTCAATATAAATTCTGCGACCATAAAACTGAAATAGAATAAAGAATATTAAAAAGAGTATTTAGGGAAACATACGGCTAGTGGGAATTGCCATATTAACGAAGAGGTGACTAGTTCTGCTAGGTGACTAGCAGAAAATTCATTAAAGTCTGGAAGGAAAAGAATTTAAAGGTTAAGATTTTGTATCTAATCAAATTCATGAGAATATGCTGGTTGCTTGAAAAGTACTTGAGGGCAACTAAAGGCCAAAGAAATTTAACCTTACCAGAGCTTAAAATTTCTTTACATTAAATGAGAGATCCTGGGCTCAGAAAGGCAAAAAACATGATGTGCTCTCTCTCTCTCTCTCTCTCTCTCTCTCTCTCTCTCTCTCTCATAGATTCCTGCTCCAAAGGGTTAAAAATGTCTTTTTAAGTGGAAGCAAGTGTGCCTGTGAGGGAAACCACCAAATTTGGGAGGCATCCATAGACGGGAAAATATACAATCTTTTCTCGTTTATCATCGCTATCCCTGTTCCCACTCCCTCCCTTCCCCCACCTTCATCCACTCCTCAGAAAGAGTAAGGCTTCCACATGGGGAGTCAACAAAGTCTGATACGTCACTTTGAGGTAAGACCAAGACCCAAGACCCTCCTCCCCCTATATCTAGGCTGAGCAAGGTGTCTCTCCAAAGAGAATGTGCTCCAAGATGCCAGTTCAAGCACTAGGGATAAATCCTGGTCCCAGTGCCTGTAGTCCCACAAACTACCCCAGCCTCACAACTGTCACCCACATTCAAAGAGCCTAGTTTGGTCCTATCCAGGGTCCCCCGCTATCAGTCCAGAGTCAGTGAGCTTTAAGTAGCTCGGGTCAGCTGTTTCTGTGTGTATCACCATCATGGTCTTGACCCCTTTGCTCATAGTATCACTTCTGCCTCTCTTGGACTGGTCTTCAGTAGCTCGGCCCAGTGCTTCACTGTAGGGCTCCCTTATCTGCTTCCATCAGTTGCTGGTTGAAGGTTCTATGATAACAATTAAGGTAACCATCAATCTGATTACAGGGGAAGGCCAGTTTAGGCACCCTCTCCACTGTTGCTTAGAGTCTTAGCTAGGGTTATACATGGATCCCCCTGGAAAGGGGAAACAGACAAGATCTCCCCAAAACAATGGGAGTTATAGAAACCATAGTTTAATGCTCAGAAGCCATTGATCAGTAGCTAGTGTGTGGCACAGTGGAGATGGAGAATGTGTAGATACTTGGCATCACGGGAAATTCTGGTACAGATATCTAACCCAGGCTTTTGAATCAGTGTAATTATGAATATAACTTCTTCTTTTACTTGATCTTCGATCCCAGAACTTTATTTTAAGACAAATGAATTTATCAAGGCATCTAAATATCTTGTTTCATGTGCCTTTTACAGTAAAATGTGGATTTATTATTTTTATTTGTTAATTTACTTAGAATACTCTCTGTTATTTTATATAGCTTTATTTAAAAGTACTAATACTAAATATTATATAAATACAGCATTGCAGGAATAAAACAGACAAATATACATATTCAGTACTGATGTAATCTCCTTAAGTGTCTTTTGGCCATTTGAGAGTCCTCTGTTGAGAATTCTCTGTTTAGGTCTGTACACAGTTTTTAATTGGATTATTTGTTCTTTTGATGTCAAGTTTCTTGAGTTCTTGATAATCATGCCACAAGGACATTTTCTCAACCATATTCATAGCGGAATTGTTCATAATAGCTAGAACCTGGAAACAACCTAGATGTCCCTCAGCTGAAGAATGGCCAAGGAAAATGTGTTATATTTACACAAAGAAGTACTACTACTCAGCAGCAAAAAATGACATCTTGAAATTTACAGCCAAATGGACAGAACTAGAAAAAAAAACTGAATGAGGTAATCCAGACCCAGAAAGACAAATATAATATGTGCTCTCTCATAAATGGATATTAGCCATAAAGCAAAGGTTAACTGATCTACAATTCACAACCCCAGAGAACCTAGACAACAAAGAAGACCCTAAGAGAGAAATATATGAATACACTTAGGAAGGATGAGATCTCTTGAGTAAATTGGGAGCATGGGGGACTGGGAGGTGGAAGAGGTGAGGAGAGGAAGGAAAAAGAGTGGGGGAAATATGTAGCTCAACTAAAAGCAATAAAGTATATATATGTGTGTGTGTGTGTGTGTGTGTGTGTGTTTATATATAAAAACCACACATCTTAAACAAGATAGAAAAAAGTCCCTCAAAACAATTGCATTTGATAGATGGAATAAATCTCCTATATCATCTTACTCCCAAAAAAGTACAGATAAAACCCCACCCAGACAGAATTTACAAAGCTAATATAAGACTGTGAAAAATGAAGTGCAGAAGACAGGCCTTCTGGAACCTCAGAGTTCAAAGAACATAGGGTGGTGAGTTTCTTGAATTTTCTGTTGGCCCAGACTGGATTTGAAGAAGTCATTAACCTAGAAACATCAATAAAACAAAACAAAACAAAACACTCTCCAGAGAAAGTCTACCCAACCTAGGCAAAGGATCAGAAGAGAAAGGGAGAGCCAGCACCCCATAAAACTTCTAAACAACTTTTCTACTCCTGCCAAACCAGAAAATAATACAACAAACTACAGATAAACATCCTCAAAGAAACAGTTGCAAAATCCTCAACAAAATACTCACAAACTGAATCCTGTAGTACATTTAAAGGATTAATCATCATGACCAAGTGGGATTTAAAAAAATACACATACACAAACTAAATTAGCATACCTTATAAGCAGAAATGAAGGCAAAACTCTGTATTATCTAAATAGGCATAGAAAAGCTTCAGACGGAATTTCCTTCATTTTAAACTCTGAATGAGTCATGTATAAAAGGATTGTACCTCAGTATATTAAAACCTATATATGACATATATAACAAAAAATACATGGCAAATCCACCACCCATATCATGCTGAGTGGAGAAAACCATTTCCTCTAACATCAAGGATAAGACAAGGATGTCAACCCTTAGCTCACTTATTCAAAACGGTAGGCAAATCTTGGTCAGAGAAATTAGGAAAGAAAAGAAATGAAGGCTATATATTAATAAATAGAAATGATGGGAGTGAACACATAGCTCAGCATTTAAGAGCATTTGCTGTTCTTTGGGTTTCAATTCTCAATAATAACAAAGTGGCTAACAACCATCCCTCTTCTGGACTCCATGAGAACTGGACTCATATGGTACGCTTACTTTCAGGCAAATGTCCATACATGCACATAAAAGAAATCTTTAAAAGTGAAACACATTGAAACAATAAAAAAATGGAATAAACACACACACATACACATCCATGTGTTGGATGACACAATTTTGTTAAAATATCTTTACCAACTAAACAATTTACAAATTCAGTTGCTCTCCATTAAAACAGCATGAAATTCTTCACAGACTCTGATGATGTTGGTGGGGAACCTAAAATATGTATTGGAGCACAAAGGAACCCAAAGAAGCCAAAGAAAATTAAAAAAAATATAAAAAAACAGAACTGGAGACATCACAATACGTGATTTCAAAACACATCACAGACACATATAACCAAAACAGCAAGGTACTGGGTTCAAAAGATTACTTAGATCATTGGAACAACATAGAGAGCCAAGAAACAAACCCACACATCCATAGTAAACTGACTCATAAAAAGTAAGAATAGAACTAATCCGCAGGAAAGATGACCATAAATGGTGTTGGGAAAATTACTCATGGGCAGAATGTTAGTATTTGACCTCTTCCTCTCATCCTTCAGCAGAAAAAAGACCTAAATATAACACTCAAAACTCTGAAACTACTAGAAGGAAATGTAGGTAAAATACTTAAGACACTGGAACAAGCAATGATTTCTTTTTAAAACATGATTCCAACAGCACAGGCAACAGAGCCAAGTGGGATGACACCCAACTCAAAAATCTACACAATAAAGGAAACAGCAGAATGAGAAACAACTTCCAGCATGGGAGGCCATACTTGGCTATTACTTATCTGACAAAAGATTGATATTAAATATATAAAAAGGGCTCAAAATTAATCAAAGGAGCCAGCAACCTCATTAAAATGAACAAGTGAGCCAAGGAGATTCTTCTCAAAAGAAGCAAGACAAGTGACCAACAGCTGTGTTCAGTACAGCTAGCCACGGGGAAATGAAAACCAAGACTGTTTGCCTGGGATGTCACTTTGCCCCATTTGGAATAGGTATTACTAAAATGACAAAAGCTGGAGAATGTGGAGACCTGTGCTTTCTGTTGGCTGATGGGGATGTAAGTTAGTAAGCCTTCGTGAACAAGAGTTTGTCCATTCTTTGAGAGCTAGAGAACTGTGGAGGCTGCTTGCAAAGCTAAATTAGGCCTACTGTGTTATCTAACTGTCCCACTTCTGATGGCATGTCCAAAGAAAAAGAAGTGAGCATTCTTGAGACATACATGCATTTTCAAGTTTATTACAGTAGTCCTTACACGTGACTGTCCAGTGGCTTGCTATGACTATCATTGACACAACTCACTATCTTACGGATCCCTCAGGGTTTGAACAAGTTCAGCTTGGAAAAATCTATCGAGTAACTCTAATGTCCTGTTTTATCAGCTGAGGCAATGGGTCTGTCTTTATCCTAACACCAGTCGAGAGCAAATAAATTCCTGAGCAGTTACTTCAGAGGAAGGAAGATCCTTCCCGCTTTAAACCTGTCAGCCGTTCCAGTAACTCCTGCCCACTCAAATAGCATTGGTATAGACTTCATCCTAGAGACAACTGAAACCATTGTGAAAACTGTCTACAATCAAATACTTACAATCCTTTGGTCTTGATATCAATTACCTTTCTCATACCTTAATGACTTAAGAGATATATTTAAGATAGTGCATAAAGACTGGAGTATATCTCTTATTTTTTCAGTAATATATACAATGAAAATAATAGTCTTTGAATTTATATTCCATAGCTGTTGTTAAAATGAGAAAATTAAAAAAATGTGAAAGTCTTTAAATACATAAAAGATTATTATAATTTTGTGGGTGTAAAAATTCTGTTTCAATTTCTTCATAGACAATATTTAGGCATCAACCCCAAACCACCCCAAACACTTTATTATGAAATATCTGGAAATGTCGCAAGCTTTATTGGAACAAAATTCTCTGTAATCAGGATGTTGGTTAAAATTCCTTAATTTTATGGTCATAAGTTAAGGTCTATGTTTAGCTGATTCTTGAAAATCAGATTCAACAAAAATTTTACACATATGCTATTTCTCATCCCCTCCAGATGCATTTAGTAAACAATTTCTTCTCTGTTATTTCCACAGTTTTAATTTATAGACTGATATTCAGCCCTCTAGTAAACATCAACAGGATCAATGTAAGAGTTGTTTCAAGGTCTTTGCATGGAGGGTATGTTCAATGAATGTTGTTAAGCTGTTATCTTCAAAATGCTGTCTCTCGAGGGCATGCCAAGAGATGCAGCTCCTGTCTTTGATGGGTTGACAGACTGCCGCTCTTACCAATGCACCAAATAGGAAGTTGTCAGCTACAAAACACATGCAGTTGTCAAGCTGAGGGCTGGAACCCATTCCAGACCTCTGTGTCCCTTAGTTGCTTCAGCCAATCAGTCAGCAAGTGTGACAGTTTTATGAGATAAATGTTTCTCAGGTTTACATCTTGGTTTTTTCTTTTCTTTTTTTTAACTTGAAGTATCTTTGTTACTGTTGTATTTTTACTTTTAACTTCTGAAATTAAAACATAATTACATTATTTTCTCCTTTCCCTTCCCTCCATCCAGCATCTCCCATGTACGCTCTTGCTTGTTCTCTCAACTTCCTTGATACGAAAACACTTGAGACTATCATGCAAGATCGGAAACGGAGAAGCGTTAAGACATTCCAGGAACTTGTTTGCATTTTATGCTAAAAGACAAATTATTGTACATTAGTAATAGTTTAATGAGAAGTGAGAATGATTAAAAGTGGAATGCTTATCTTTTGGGCCAGTAAAAGGAAATATAGGGCTGTACAATGTCAGTTCAAGAGGAGGAAGAAGATGCACAAGGACAGACAGATTCAAGTGTGACAACACAGGGTATGGTCAGCGGTTAGAAGACAGAGCTTTGCAGGCTGGGAAGTCTTCTAAGAGGAAGTTCAATGTGGGGCCAACTGCCTAAAGGCACTGAGTCATTTTAGAACAATAACTTCCAGTTGATCTTCCTTTCCTTTTCAACTGTGTATTGTCATCTTTAGGAATTAATCCCAAGAATCAAAACAATGCACATAACTACATGTAATACATGTACACAAGGTGATATGCAAAGGTCCTTCAAGTCACGAAGGTTCTTACAGTATAATGCTACACAAAAATAACAAATACCTTAAAGCCTTTATGCAGTGGGATCAACAATCTAGTCCCATCTTTATATCACTGCATAAAAGGTGAATAAAAGTGAGCTGTGCAGACGTCAACAGAGCTCATCTCCTGCTGTTGGGCTATCTACTGTTATTCTTCTCTACGCTTCTGTTTAAGGAATGAAAATATAAAATTCAGGTAATCAGCAAAACATTATTTTGGCTGAAGAGGAATTCATTGTATTCTTCAATTAGATTCATATGCACGTGGTTGGGTTAAAGCTAACACTGTTCAGACTATTTATGTATGTAGGCTTCTTTGCAGTTCTGTATGTGTGCTTATGCCTACGAGTTTGTGGAACCTCATATGAACTTTGATAGAAACTTTGTAGTTGATGTTACCTGAATCTCCTCTTGCATTTAAAAACAGAGAGATTTATATCATTAACGTTTGCGAGATTTTGCTTGGTGATATGTTTTGAAGATGATAGACTTGGAACTGGGGAGATGGCTTAGTGGTTAAGAGCACTGGCTGCTCTACCAGAAAACCTAAGTTCAATGATTCCCACCACCCACATAGCAACTCATAAACATCTGGAACTCCAGTTCCAAGACACCCTTTTTTGACCTCAGTAGGCACCACATATGCTTGTGGTGCACAGAAATACAGGCAGACAAAGTATCCACATTTATAAAATAAAAGAAAAAATTAAAAGACGGCATGAATTTTTTTGCTAGTTTCTTAAAATATGGGCACAATAGTGACATTTTATACATTTGCAAATGCTTATGTAATTAAGTAATTATGTAATTAAGTGCCCCTGAGCCTCAGTCTTCACACTGCTGTCCGGGCAGAACTCAAGGCAAGCAGCTGCCCAGCTGTAAACCCTTACTGAGCCTCCCAACAAATGTAAACATTGTTCTCAAAGGAGGAACATTCTCTGGATTTTGATGCTGCAGTTCATTGGCCAGTCTGCAACACAATTAGGAAACATCCCTTAATCTCACAAGTTAAATTCTCGAGACTTTATGTCCCTTTTCAACTTCTAAAGAGAACTAGAGGGAGATCGAACTGGCCCCTGGAGAGAGCATAACTGTGTGCTGCTCAGGACCTCTCAGCTACCCACAGAAGCCAGTATGTCTTGGGTCCTGCTTTCTGTCCTGTGGCTCATCATTCAAGCCCAAGGTAAGTATGAACATCTTGAAGGAAAAAAGTCAGATTATTTGACGAGTATACCCAAGAGGAAAGAAAATGACCTTTTCACTCATAATGCACAGTTTCTTATGTCTTTCGCTAGTGAAGTACAACTATATACTTACATACATTCATAATCGTTTATACATACATATGTATGAGTGATGGTACTTCTTAGATCACATGTGAAACATGTATTCTAAAGCCGACTATACGCTTTTCCAAATTTTATATACTTCACTAAATAAAAATCATGTTTATATATGATGTGACATTTTTCCAAACAGATGAAACAAAGGTTGATTATTGCTCGATTTACATTTATACTAGGAAGTGAAGTTGTATAAATACAGTCATTAATCGAGGCTCTTTATGAGTTGGTACTTTGGGATATTTCTCGGTAGTAGGAAAAGATTCTCATTAGCAGAACATAGTCAAAAGAAAAGGTGTGGAACTGTAGCTCTTTCTCCCTTTGAAGCTGATTGTTGAGAGATTAACAACTTGATAACAATTAACTAGAAGCTCCCTTGCTACACCATGTATACTCTAAATGCACACCGATGCCATCACTGGTTATCTTTCTAGGGGTGGCTTTGCAATCGTGTGCAAAAGTCAAACACTGGGAGCCTGCATATTTCCATCCATAAACACATACATAGTAAATCTGCTGAAACTGTGTAAGACTGCAGCTAGGGGTTTACCTAAGCTCAAAACACTCCCTCCTTGTTCAGTGCAGGGCTGGCTGGTGTGCCTTCTCTGTTTCTTACATTGTTAAGTCCTAGTGAGGTTCCCAAAGAGATTGTAAAGTAGAACAGCATTGGCAATAATTGTGTCCCCGAAATATGCGTGTTAATGAAATCTTTTTAAGTCCATTTAGTCAGTCCTTGTGAACTCTGTGGTCGCAGTTAAGGCTGTGGTTTGCACAATAATTGAGCTAAGTGTTACACCTCTAATGAACTCTGATCGCTCTCCTAAGTAACAATATGTCTCAAAGTTGTGGAAACACAAGCATCTAATGGTATGACTGAGCTCTATGAACAACTGCAAAATTCAAAAAAAAAACAGAAAAGATGTGTCTGTGTTTTCCTACAACAGTGCTTTAGAGTTTCATATAGTTTGTATGTGCAGCTTTTCTACTAATCTATGTAGACAACAAAGGATAGGAAGGCAAAGTGACTGTCATTAAGCCTTTTAGCTAGGACAGCAAGTCACGTCTTCTGACTCTGAATCCTTTCTTTCCTTACCATGTGCAAACAAGAGAGACTGTCTATCTTGCACAACTTAAAGTTGCATGAAGAAGATCCTTTTACTATAAAAATTTTCCCCACGTGCTCTCTGTTCCTTTAAATTTTCTCTGAGGAAGGGTCAATAAGAGCTTTATAACCTGTGAAACCGACAGTTTTGAGAGTAAAGCTTTAAAGAAAGATGAGCTTGGCTTATTGTCCACAGAGGCATGAAATCCCTGGGAATAGGGGCTCTCCTAAGTAAAGTTATTACTTGCCCGTGGATATCTTCATATTCAGAGAGAGTAGTCAGAGAAATTGCAATTGAAACGGACTGCAAAGGAATGCACTCAGTTACTACAGTCAGAGTCCAGGCTTCCGAATCAATGTTCTTATGAACTGCTTCTGTATAAAGAGGTGCACAGTTTTCCATGGTGTCCTAGATGTAAGGAAGACAGGAAACAATCCTTTAATAAGCTGAAGCAAGAATGGTTAATTCATATCCATAGGACAAAGCAATCAGCCAAACAAAACAAAACACAGCCAGCCTTTCTTATCAGTGTTTCCTGGCTTTCTCTAGTGATAGATACAAAGTCAAGTCCCGAGTTAAAGCTCCACGAAATAGTTCATCCTAAAAAACTAAACATTTCACCCAGAAGAGGAACTGAGAACAACCAGACAGAGAGATATGGCGAAGAGGTAAGTCGTGTTTCCCCATCATCTGAAGAAGAAATGAAGGGCTTTGGGGAGTAGTGTGACGTCACAGTCACCTTCCAGCAGCTTCGTCCTTCTATGAGCTCTGCTGTTGAAGATTCTGGAGTGCAGTGCTTAAGGGGGGCACAGAAGGATTATTGGGGTATGAAGTTTATTAGAAACATCATTAAACCCACAGGCAAACAAATAGGGAGACAAGAGCATGGCTAGGTGTGCTAGGAGAGTTCATGAACCAGCACCAAAGATGGACAGCATAGCAGAAATGCAATCAGGCTCGAAAGGGAAGTTTGGGGGTTCCCTCTTAGAGATTTCTGAGGAAGTCAGGGTTTCTACAACAGGAGTCTACAGCCAAATTCTTTGATTCCCGGAGAGCAAGGAGGCTGGGGAACAGGATGCTCAGCCAGTGGTAGCCCTTTAAAGTGTCACAGGCTGTAAGCTTCCTTAGTAGGAAAACCTGGGCACCTGGAACTTTGTTAGCTAGGGCTTCACAGACAGTGCTCTGGGAAAAGTGGAGGGGTTGCCTGTGTCTGTGAGAGGGGAGGGGTTGCTGCAGGCGCTGTGGCCTGTACAGTAGTCTCATCTTAACACTGCAGAGGAGAGACATCATGTGGCTTTACAGGGTTTGGCTATACTTTAACATCAGAGAAGCAACTGCCTGGCTTGACGATAAAGGCAAAACTTCTTAGACATGCCCTCAACTCTGTGGGAGAGACAAGCAACAGTTCTAGAAGGAGACTTTCAGTTTTCAGAGTTCTGCCTTCTCTTTACCCACCAATTCCCCAGTGACTATACTTTTCTACAATGTAGAAGGTGTTCTACCATGTTGCTGATATTCCCTCTTTATAGTATTTTTTATTTAATTCTTAGTGGATTTTTAAAACCATTTTAAAATATATTTTAGTGGAAATACATTGCAAGAGATGATGATTTTGTGTCCTATTGGTAATTTTTTATGGTACACAAGACAGGATATTATACTTTGAAGCAAATGGCAAGTCTCTGTGTAACAAATTAGAGATAGATTGATGTGTGTAGTTGTCAGGTGATTATATTTTAGGAAGTCCTTTTATGTGCAGATTACATTTTTAGATATAAGAAAGAGATAAAATGTAGGAGAAATACTTTAAATTTTTGTATCTTTGCTATTGCAATGTATAGTGTACATAATTGACATGTTGTAATATTTATAATTATTATATTGACCGAGAATTATATGCTTATAACTGTATCATTAAATATTTTCAGGAAAGATATGCGCCTGAAGTTCAGTATCAGATCATACTAAATGGAGAAGAAATTATCTTTCACCTAAAGAGAACCAAGTAAGGACAATTACTTCCTGAAAACTCAGCCACTGGTTCTATTCTCAGAATATTTGGAAACTTCTCCTTGGCTGTAGCTTCATTTCTGTGGCTGAGAAAAAATATTCTGGCAAAATCACACTGGGGGAGGGAAGGGTTGCTTTGGCTTATAATTCTAGGCTGCAGTTCCTCACTGCAGGGAATCACAGTGCCAAGACCTTGAAGCAGCTGTATCTCAGCCACAGCCAGCAGCGTAGATAGGAATGCCAACATGTTTCCTGCTCAGCTAACTTTGCCTACTCTTATGCCCTCTGAGGCCCCATATCCAGGAATGGTGTCTTGGGGTTCACTTCAGGCTTGGTCTTCCTACGTAAGATAAGGCACCCAGGACAATCTCCAATAAATGTCCACAGGGGATTCGATGCCCAATAAGAGGCAGAAACAGTAGGATCTCCAGAAGTTGGCCTGTCTTACACAGAAAGACAAGAGACAAGCATCAGACCCTGTATCAAAAGAGGTGGGAGGCGAGGGCTCACAGATGTGTTTGTCTTCTGATCTCCCTGTGTGTGTTGCAACATAAGCAATTGCACACAAACACACATATATAGAGATCCCCCCAACACACACATATGCAAGAATTATCCCTAAGCCTGAATCAGGGTACACAACTTAGCAATAAATTCTAGGGGAAGAAGGAAGGGGCACCACAAGTTTTCTAACAGTCAGTAAGCCTCCTTATCGGGCCTCTTATCCACACCTGTGATTCAGCCCCCTCCAAAGACCGAGCCCTTGCTCCAAAGAATCCCATCAGCTCTCTAAGCACTCATGATGGAAGAGGGATCTGCAAGGGGAAAGTAAGTGAGTGAATTTCCCCCTTTGGGGTTAATAAATGTGACTACATGCTTTGATTTATTTTAGTAGGGAAGTCCCAAGGTTGGAAAAAGATCAATGGTCAAAAGTCAACTCAGTGCCACTGTATACACAGTTATTCCCATAGTGCAGACGATAATGCAGAGAAATCAGTATTTGCTGGAATCATGAGTGCATCGTGTACCTTTCTCCTCTCCACAGGAATCTTCTGGGGCCAGAGGACACTGAAACATCTTACTCACCCAAAGGAGAAGAAAGGACCAGATGCTCTCAGGATGTGGTAGGCTCCAAATCCACCCTGGGATCTGCCATATATTTGTAAAATACATAGGTCCGAGGATAAATGCATCAAGTGACTTGAAAGAGAAGGGATTATCCATGGCAGGGAGACAGCTTTTCAAAGAGAGGAGCAAACTCAGTAATACTCATACACACAATGCTAATGTACCTACACACTCAGTTAGACATCCCTACATACTTAACCAAAGTCATTTAAAAATATTTGTTTTCTTATTTGCTTATTGTGCATGTGTATGTGAAATGTCTACATTTATACAGTACGATATATTTTCTATTCTAGAAACCCTGCTACTACGAAGGCCACATCCTGAATGCAAGGGACTCTCTTGCCTGTATCAGTACATGTGATGGGTTGAGGTGAGAACTGTCATAGAACATATTAAATACTAAGTGACTCTGTCACACAGCCTTGAGACTTCCCCGTGTCTCCTCTTGTCTTCATACTGTTTGGATTGTTCATTCTAATCCCTAACCCACGGGATTGTGTGGTTAAGCTGATGAACAAGCTATCCTGGTACAGTCACTTCATTACCTGTTGTTCCAGGAGTCAGCCCCAGCTCTATAAAAGCTGAACACTGGACCTCAGTGACATCTGTGTCCATTACCAAGTTCCTCTATCTCACTCCTGGAACCTATTGTGTAATATTTTCTTAACTAACATGCCATATGTATAGTTTTTTAATGTCTCATGTGATTAAAATGTGAAATAAATCATGCAATTGATTCCTAGCATGGTTCACACTGAACATGACATCACTTTTTCTATATTATAAAAATGCCGCCCTCCAAGGACATAGTTTTATTAGCCTTTACATTGGCTTTACAATGTGTCAACATATGGAGCAACTTCCCGTTTCTAAGCTGATTATCTTCATAGGAAAAGAGTCTTTAAGTTATTCTTAGTCCCAATTTGTTATGCAGCTATTCTGAATGAAGAACCTCTTGGTGTTCTCTCTAGGGTTCTGGGTGTCTAAATAGTCAATTTACTGCTTTCTCCACTCTATCCATAGGAACTGCCAAGGAATAGTGGATAAATAAAAAAGCAAACAATAAGAGAATATTTAATAGATTCATGGCGTTAACTCCAAATACTCTGGAATTGCTTCATTTTAGTAATTCTTGAGGCTACTCTGGAAAATGACATAGACTTCCTTTCTTTTTCCCTTTTTTTCATTTTAATTGAAAATAGCCTTTTTTTCTCACATGCTGTGTCCTGATTGTGGCTTTGTCTCACTCAAATCCTCCCAATTCTTCCACCATCTCCATCCATCCAGTTCTCCCTCCTTTCTGTCTCTCATTAGAAAATAAACAGGATTCTAAGGGATAATTATACTATACTACACTATAATAAAACAAAAACTAATGCATAGGAATAGGATAAAAGAAAGCAAAATAAAACAACAACAACAAAATAGAAGGAAAGAGATCAAGAAGAGACACAAGAAACAGACACATTCATCTGAATACTCAGACCAGTGGGTACCCACTCCTTCTCACACTCGGGAATCCTAAAAACAAAACAAAACAAAACAAAAACCACTAAGCCGGAAACTATAAATATATATAAGCAATGTACATGTAAGGTAAAAAGAGAGAGAAAGGAATGAAATTATAATGAGTAAGTATATGTCTCTCCCTAACATGGCATTACGAAGCAAGAACCTCCAGTGATAAAGCTGAGTTCCTTTTCTGTAGTTTGTTTCCCCGGTGAGACTCCCATGGAGAAAGCTAAATTTTCGTTTGCAAGTGGTTATCAAAAGAGATGGCTTCTGAGATAGAGGTGGGGCCATGTGTCCTCTTCTCCTTTAAGCTCTAGGACCCAATCTGGTGCAGACCTATGCAGGCCCTGTGTGTGCTGTCTCAGTCTCGGTGAGAGCATACGTGATTTAGAGGCTGTTTTCGAATTGGTGTCCCCCATCCTCTCTTATTCTTACAATCTTTCTACCTCTTCTTTGTCAGGGTTCCTTCAGCCTTGAGGGGAGGGATTTGATTAAGACATTCCATTTAGGGCTGAGTGTCACAAGGATGTTCACTCTCTGTGCACCCCCTGGCTACGCGTCTCTGTTTTCGTTCCCTTGTGCTACAGGAGGAAGTTTCTCTGATGGTGGTTGAGCAAGACACTGATCTATGAGTATAACAGAATGTCATTGGGAGTCATTTTATAGCTACAACTGGTTTTTTTTAATAACAGCAGTATTTTGTTTTACCCTAGGTCCCTGAGTTACTAGTCTTAGGTGCTTGGTCACCCAAACAGTGTTGGGTACCTCATGAAATGGGCCTTGAGTCTAATCAGATATTGACCGGTTACTTCCACAAGCTTTATGCCACTATTATACTAACATATCTTGTAGGCAGGACACCATTGTAGATCAAATGGTTGTGGCTGGGTTGGTGATTACATTTCTCCTATGGCAGCACGCAGAGTATCTTCCTGTACCAAAGATGAAAGCTTATAGGGGTGAAGGCTCTGTATGGGCACCAGCTCCACATCTCCGTATTCAATGAGTCCTGTAGTAATGTCTTCAGCAATGGGGCCTAGCTGTCAGTTATGGAGAACAATCTATATCCTTGCCAACAGCCTGAATTATTTGGGGGTTCCCATGAGACCCCTTTGCCCAACAATTTGATTAGCTGTGATCTAATCTCTGGAAAGCTTCATTTCGTGACAAAAGATGACCAGTTGGTGCTTTCTCTCCCCAATTGTTTGGTGATTTCATATAGATCCCCTTCATATATGCATATCTTTCACTGTTTTAAGTTTTCAAATAGTCCTTAATTTTAGCTCTCTCTCCCCAGATCCCCCCACCTTGTCCTCTCTTCTCTCCACCTCCCCTGTTTAACCTCCCATTTCGATCTCCCCTATCTATCCGTAACTATCTATTCTACCTAAAGCTATCTTTTCTGCCTAGTACTGAGTTCTATACCTAACCTCTGGTTCTACAGACTGTAGCTTGATTGTCATTGACTTAATAAATGATATCCACATATAAACAAATGCATACCATGTTTGACTTTCTGAGTCTGGTATACCTCAATCAGGATGATTTTTTTTCTAGTTCCATCCATTTACTTGTGAATTTCTTGATGACATTTTTTGACAGTTGAATAACATTGTGTAAATGTGCCACATTTTTAAAAATCTGTTCATCTTTTGAGGGACATCTAGGTTGTTTCCAATTTCTCACTCTTCTGAGTAAAACAGCAATGAACATGGTTGAGCAAGTGTCTGTGTGGTAGGAAAAAGCATCCTTTGGATCGACGGCCAAGAGTAGTCTAACTGGATCTTAAAGTAGATTGAGTCGCACCCTTCCTAGGAACTGCCACACTGATTTTCATAGTGACTATACATGTTTGCACTCCCACCAGCAATGGAAAACTGTTCCCCTTACTCCTCATCCCTGCCAGCTTGAGCTGTTGCTTGTTTTATTGATCTTAGCCATTCTGGTAGGTTTAAGACGGAATCAAAGTACTTTTAATTTTCATTTCGCTGATGGCTAAGGATGTTGAATATTTCTTTACGTGTTTCTCAGTCATTTGATTTTCCTATTTTGAGAATTCTCTGTTTTTATCTTTATCCTCTTTTAAATCGTTTTCCCCTGATATCTATTTTTTGAATTGTTTATATATTTTGGATATTGTCCCTCTTTTGGATGTGTAGTTGGTAAAACTCTTTTTGTATTCTGTAACCTGCCACTTTTTCTTAATGACGGTGCATAGAGGCTTTTCTGTCTCATGAGGTCCTGCTATTAATTGTTGACACCAGTGACTGATGACACAGGCTTCAATTCAATATTGGGCAAATAATGATTGTAATTTGAGTGAATATGTGCCATTCACAGGGACCATGACCGAAAATCTGTGTCTGAGACTGGAATGGAGAAAGACTTAATACTCCATTCTGAGTGGGACATATGGATGGGCATGCCACGTCATCCTAAAACACAATCTTATATCCCACAGAGGGTACTTCACACATCATAATCAAAGATATCAGATAAAGCCTCTGCAAGGTGCAGATGAGGGAGAACATGCTGTCCTTCCATATAGCCAGGGGGAACCAGACGCCGCTAAATACAAGCATGCTGACGAGCATGCTGGCAGGAAACGAAGCCATCTTCGAATTTCCAGGTCATTAAAAAGCCCGAATGTGAGTATACCTTTAAAGTCTATGCATTTTGGCTGTCTAAGCAAGGATATAAGGTGCACAAGTTCATTCAGAAACGACTGGTGTATGTAAAGTCTCCGTTTACGTCTTTCTAAATTTATTTTGGGGAAGAAAATGTAAGTATTTGAATCAGTGTGAGTAGAGATGATTACTAATGAGGTTCTCTTGTTATCTGTGAAACAGGAAGACCCCCTTCAAGTTCAGAAATACCTTAACCTCTTCTTGGTGCTGGATAACACTTTTGTGAGTACAGTGGATGGGTGCCCCTTTCCTGTTGGAGAACAGATGAGTCAGATTAAAAGAAGCCATTACACTTGTCTAGTTTCTGTTGACCTAGGCATTTTGGCTGCTTTGTTGATGACAGTTTTCACACATCCCATGCCACTTATTATCAGTCAGTCACCAAATATTGATCTACAGGTAATAGACTTAATACTAGACCTATGTTCCAGTTTGCTTCATGTTGCTGTGGTAAACACCATGACCAAAAGCACCTTGGAGAGGGAAAGGTTTATGTGGCTTACAACTTACAGTCCATTGTCAAGGGCGCCCAAGGCAGAAACTCAAGACAGGACCTGAAGCAGAGACCATGCAGGAACAGCTACTGGCATGCTGCCCTGGCCTGCTCAGTTACCTTTCATATACAGCCCAGGTCCACCTGCTTGGGGTTAGTGCAGCCCATGGTGAGCTGGGGCTTCCCGCATCAATAAGCAATCGAGAAAATGCTCCACAGAGGTGCCCACAGTCTGACAAAGGCTATTCTTCAATTGTCTTCTTCTTAGGTTATTCTGTAAGAGGGAAGTCAACAAAAACTAACCAGCAAATGCCTATAAGCAATGAACCATAAAACATTAAAGAAAAATATTTTACTAAAATATTGGATTGTTTTAATAGTTTACATAAGATGTAAATGTCAATTTAATAGATATTATGCAAATATGAACCCAAAACACAATTTACAAAAATATAAATATAATAAAGCTAGACTTTATGCTGTCTCATAATCAAACCTGAATTAATATTTAGTGAATACAAAATATTTAAACTATTAATTTGATGTAGTCAAATTAAAGATAAATAAGAAAACCCAATTCTAATCCTATAGTCCAAATTTGGAATGCTGAAGCAGGGAGATCATAAGTTTAATGAAATGTTGACTGTGTAGTGAAAACCTGCCTCATGCCAAACCAAGCCAAACAAACAAAGAGAAAGATGAAAGACATTATTATGAATGCCTAATTTTTATCTTATCAAATCTCTATATTTGAAATAGAATTTGTTGAAATAGAATCTAATATAAGGTATCCATGAATTGATCAGATGTTAACTATGTTAAAACATGTAAAATTTCTTTTTAATCCTCTTTCTACCAGCCTTCTCACTTCAATTTTCTATTTTAATTTTGTATTTTTCAGTATAAAATGTATAATGGGAATGTGACTCAGATAAGAAGCTTTGTGTTTGAGGTGCTGAATTTGCTCAATGTGGTAAGGCATTTGTCACATATGTGTGTTTCTACACCTGTGCATGGGGCTTCCCCTGTGATATATACTGGATGAGGCTAAGAGTCACCTAAGGGTGAGAGCTCATCAAGGTGAAAATTATACACAGCAATAAAGAGGCATCTTCTAGAATTTCAGTTTTCATGATGGAAATTTATTATATTTATTGCATCCCTTTATCATCACTTGTGGTCTTCAAGGGTGCTAAAACTAAGCCTGAATGTTTTCATAAAAAATGTTCTTTCCACAGATTTTCAGAACCATTGATACTCAAGTGTCTTTAGTGGATATGGAAATTTGGTCTGACAGTGATAAGATAAAGGTGGTACCTGGGATTGGTACCACATTCCGAAGCTTCATGAGATGGCATTATTCTATTCTTGGAAAAAAGAAGTTCCATAACCATGCCCAGCTTCTCAGGTGAATTTCTTCTTGCCAGGGCAGGGATACAAAAGCAGACTGGGTGGTTATCTCCAAGGTTAATTGATAATTTCTTCTCAGTCATATCTCTTTAATAAGTTGTAAGTGGCTTGATCACAACTTACTACCATTAAAAATTAACCCATGAATTATGTGAAGGTCATTATCAGATCAATAAAGCACATTCTTNGCTGATGGCTAAGGATGTTGAATATTTCTTTACGTGTTTCTCAGTCATTTGATTTTCCTATTTTGAGAATTCTCTGTTTTTATCTTTATCCTCTTTTAAATCGTTTTCCCCTGATATCTATTTTTTGAATTGTTTATATATTTTGGATATTGTCCCTCTTTTGGATGTGTAGTTGGTAAAACTCTTTTTGTATTCTGTAACCTGCCACTTTTTCTTAATGACGGTGCATAGAGGCTTTTCTGTCTCATGAGGTCCTGCTATTAATTGTTGACACCAGTGACTGATGACACAGGCTTCAATTCAATATTGGGCAAATAATGATTGTAATTTGAGTGAATATGTGCCATTCACAGGGACCATGACCGAAAATCTGTGTCTGAGACTGGAATGGAGAAAGACTTAATACTCCATTCTGAGTGGGACATATGGATGGGCATGCCACGTCATCCTAAAACACAATCTTATATCCCACAGAGGGTACTTCACACATCATAATCAAAGATATCAGATAAAGCCTCTGCAAGGTGCAGATGAGGGAGAACATGCTGTCCTTCCATATAGCCAGGGGGAACCAGACGCCGCTAAATACAAGCATGCTGACGAGCATGCTGGCAGGAAACGAAGCCATCTTCGAATTTCCAGGTCATTAAAAAGCCCGAATGTGAGTATACCTTTAAAGTCTATGCATTTTGGCTGTCTAAGCAAGGATATAAGGTGCACAAGTTCATTCAGAAACGACTGGTGTATGTAAAGTCTCCGTTTACGTCTTTCTAAATTTATTTTGGGGAAGAAAATGTAAGTATTTGAATCAGTGTGAGTAGAGATGATTACTAATGAGGTTCTCTTGTTATCTGTGAAACAGGAAGACCCCCTTCAAGTTCAGAAATACCTTAACCTCTTCTTGGTGCTGGATAACACTTTTGTGAGTACAGTGGATGGGTGCCCCTTTCCTGTTGGAGAACAGATGAGTCAGATTAAAAGAAGCCATTACACTTGTCTAGTTTCTGTTGACCTAGGCATTTTGGCTGCTTTGTTGATGACAGTTTTCACACATCCCATGCCACTTATTATCAGTCAGTCACCAAATATTGATCTACAGGTAATAGACTTAATACTAGACCTATGTTCCAGTTTGCTTCATGTTGCTGTGGTAAACACCATGACCAAAAGCACCTTGGAGAGGGAAAGGTTTATGTGGCTTACAACTTACAGTCCATTGTCAAGGGCGCCCAAGGCAGAAACTCAAGACAGGACCTGAAGCAGAGACCATGCAGGAACAGCTACTGGCATGCTGCCCTGGCCTGCTCAGTTACCTTTCATATACAGCCCAGGTCCACCTGCTTGGGGTTAGTGCAGCCCATGGTGAGCTGGGGCTTCCCGCATCAATAAGCAATCGAGAAAATGCTCCACAGAGGTGCCCACAGTCTGACAAAGGCTATTCTTCAATTGTCTTCTTCTTAGGTTATTCTGTAAGAGGGAAGTCAACAAAAACTAACCAGCAAATGCCTATAAGCAATGAACCATAAAACATTAAAGAAAAATATTTTACTAAAATATTGGATTGTTTTAATAGTTTACATAAGATGTAAATGTCAATTTAATAGATATTATGCAAATATGAACCCAAAACACAATTTACAAAAATATAAATATAATAAAGCTAGACTTTATGCTGTCTCATAATCAAACCTGAATTAATATTTAGTGAATACAAAATATTTAAACTATTAATTTGATGTAGTCAAATTAAAGATAAATAAGAAAACCCAATTCTAATCCTATAGTCCAAATTTGGAATGCTGAAGCAGGGAGATCATAAGTTTAATGAAATGTTGACTGTGTAGTGAAAACCTGCCTCATGCCAAACCAAGCCAAACAAACAAAGAGAAAGATGAAAGACATTATTATGAATGCCTAATTTTTATCTTATCAAATCTCTATATTTGAAATAGAATTTGTTGAAATAGAATCTAATATAAGGTATCCATGAATTGATCAGATGTTAACTATGTTAAAACATGTAAAATTTCTTTTTAATCCTCTTTCTACCAGCCTTCTCACTTCAATTTTCTATTTTAATTTTGTATTTTTCAGTATAAAATGTATAATGGGAATGTGACTCAGATAAGAAGCTTTGTGTTTGAGGTGCTGAATTTGCTCAATGTGGTAAGGCATTTGTCACATATGTGTGTTTCTACACCTGTGCATGGGGCTTCCCCTGTGATATATACTGGATGAGGCTAAGAGTCACCTAAGGGTGAGAGCTCATCAAGGTGAAAATTATACACAGCAATAAAGAGGCATCTTCTAGAATTTCAGTTTTCATGATGGAAATTTATTATATTTATTGCATCCCTTTATCATCACTTGTGGTCTTCAAGGGTGCTAAAACTAAGCCTGAATGTTTTCATAAAAAATGTTCTTTCCACAGATTTTCAGAACCATTGATACTCAAGTGTCTTTAGTGGATATGGAAATTTGGTCTGACAGTGATAAGATAAAGGTGGTACCTGGGATTGGTACCACATTCCGAAGCTTCATGAGATGGCATTATTCTATTCTTGGAAAAAAGAAGTTCCATAACCATGCCCAGCTTCTCAGGTGAATTTCTTCTTGCCAGGGCAGGGATACAAAAGCAGACTGGGTGGTTATCTCCAAGGTTAATTGATAATTTCTTCTCAGTCATATCTCTTTAATAAGTTGTAAGTGGCTTGATCACAACTTACTACCATTAAAAATTAACCCATGAATTATGTGAAGGTCATTATCAGATCAATAAAGCACATTCTTGGATGCAAAATATTCACCTGTAATTGTGGATGGTAGAATCTGTGCTGGACCCTCATTAACATACAGAAGGCCAGGGGCCACCAAGGGATGTCTATAATATCATTACCCAAAGCTACTGGTTTCCAGAGTCAGATTGTGATAGGACCTCTCTACCTTTTACACAGTGGATCTGGCTTCCACCAAGGGCGTGTAGGAATGGCAGCTTCGAATTCCTTGTGTTCTACATCATCAGTGTCCATTGTTGAGGTTTGTATACTTCTACTAAGACATCCTGTGATTCCAGCACTATGAAGATGAGCGTCATGCCCTGTACCAGAGGAATCACTATGATCATCAGCTGAACTGATAAATTAAGTTAGACATGAAACCATTTTTGAACATTGCACTGTAGAGTCCTTGGATGATAAAATATTAGCATTGCCAAAGGCCTCATACTTCAATTTGCATCAAAGAATAAGGCTCACAAGGTTGAAACCAAAAGGGGAGCCAGGGTCCTTCTATGGCCTCAGGGAGCCCTAAATGAATCCTTTGCTTATAGCTGGTCAGGGGTCAGACAAGGAAAAACCTCATGTAGGGCTTCATGTAGCCATTGCTACCAATGGCATAAGAATTACAGCCTCAGTTTTATAGGTGTGGCCATACCATAGTACTTAATAGTACTTTGCATGAAGAATTCAATAAATCTAACTCTCATTTACTGAGAATTCAGGGTATAATATAGTTCAGTATTCACCAACTGAGCTAGAGCACTGAGTATTCTTAGGAGCTAACCATTTCAGATATACTAAGCTAAAAGCCATAGTTGGAAAATGAGCTTAAGAATACACTATTCTTCCTTTCCCAAATACTCATATTAGATATTAAACAGAGACACAGACTGAGAAATAACCAAATAAAACAAGACGTAACAGGTGCTTCTATTTGTCCAGGCTAAACGAAAGAATAGCGTGACTCTTGCAGCAGTGATGTCACATGAGTTGGGCCATGCCCTTGGTATGAAGGATGTTGTCTATAGTACCAAGTGTCCCTCTGGCAGCTGTGTGATGAATCAGTACCTGAGGTAAGCTGATATTGTCCCAAAGTAAAGAGAAAAAAATTTCCATTCCCAAATAAATGTCCTGTGCATATATGGTAGGAGTACCTTTTCACAAAGGCTGGCTGTTCTGTTCTTTTAACCTGCAGCTTCTTCATTCATGCGTTTTACCAAATTCAAGGTTCATTCATTAAGATTTCTAAATAAACCATCATAGAATTTATTAGTACGGCAATGACATCATTTTAACTTAAGGTTCTTTTAATTTGAATTGGTATCTTATTTCCTAAAAACACTATCCTGGTTAAGTTGTTAATTTTAGTCTAAGACAGCCAAGATAAACATATCTTCATCCCCACCACCAACTGAGATTCTATTTTAACATATTCATTTATTTTCTCATATTGCCAGTTACTTTACCAAGACTTCAAGAAATTTTAAGATGTCATTGTTTTTTACTGCTGTGTAGTACTCTGTTGTATAAATGTACCACATTTTCTTTATGCATTCTTTGACTGAGGGGCACCTAGGTTGTTTCCAGGTTCTGTCTATTACAAATAATTCTGCTATGAACACAGCTGAGCAAATGTCCTTGTGGTATGAGTTTGTATCCTTTAAATATATGCCCAAGAGTGGTACTGCTGTGTCTTGAGGTAGATTGATCCCCAATTTTTGGAGAAACTGCCACATTGATTTTCAAAGTGGCTATACAAGTATGACTCCACCAGCAATGGAGGAGTGTTCCCCTTACTCCACATCCTCTCCAGCATAAGTTCTCTTTGTTTTTTTTTTATCTTAGTCATTCTGACTGGTGTAAGATGGTATCTCAGAGTCATTTTGATTTGCATTTCCTGATGGCTAAGGATGTTCAGCAGTTCCTTAAGTGTCTTTCAGGCATTTGCAATCCTTCTGTTGAAAATTCTCTGTTTAGATCTGCAGCCCATTTTTTTACTGGATTATTTGGTAATTTGATGTCTAGTTTCTTGAGTTCTTTACATATTTTGGAGATCAGTCCTTTGTCCGATGTGGGGTCACTGAAGATCTTTTCCCATTTTGTAGGCTGCTGTTTTGTCTTAGTGACTGTGTCCTTTGCCTTACAGAAACTTCTCAGTTTCAGGAGGTGCCATTTATTAATTGTTGCTCTTAGTGTCTGTGCTACTGGGGTTATATTTAGGAAGTGGTCTCCTGTGCCCATGCATTCAAAGCTACTTCCCACTTTCTCTTCAATGAGGTACAGTGTGGCTCAATTTATGTTGAGGTCTTTGATCCATCTGGACTTAAGTTTTGTGCACAGAGATAGATATGGATCTATTTGCATTCTTCTACATGTTGGCATTCAGTTATACTGGTACCATTTGTTGAAGACTTTCTTTTTTCCATTGTACAGTTTTAGTTTCTTTGTCAAAATTCAAGTGTTCATAGGTGTGTGGATTAATACCAAGGTTTTCAATTCGATTCCATTGGTCTGCCCATTTGTTTTTGTGCCAATATCAAGCAATTTTTATTGCTGTATCTCTGTAACAGAGTTTTATGTCAGGGATGCCAATGCTTTCAGAAGTTCTTTTATTGTAGAGGACTGTTTTGGCTATTCTGAGTTTTTGACCATATGAAGTTGAATATTGTTCTTTCTAGGTCTGTAAAGAATTGTGCTGGTATTTTGATGGAGATTGTACTGAATCTGTAGATTGCTTTTGGTAGGATTGCCACTTTGACTGTGTTCATCCTACCTATCCAACAGTATGGGAGATCTTTCCATTTTCTGATATTTTCCACAATTTCTTTCTTCAAAGACTTAAAGTTCTGGTTGTACAGGTCTTTCAGTTCTTTGGTTAATGTTACCCCAAGATATTTTATGTTGTTTGTGGCTATTGTAAATGGTGATGTTTCTCTGATTTCTTTCTCAGACCCTTTAGCCTTCGTAGGAAGGCTGCTGATCTTTTTTTTAAGTTGATCTTGTAATCTGCCACATTACTGAAGGTGTTTATCAGCTGTAGGAGTTCCCCGGTAGAAATTTTGGGGTCACTTAATGCATACTATTATATCATCTGCAAATAGCAAAAGTTTGACTTCTTCCTTTCCAATTTGTATCCCTTTAATCTTCTTTTGTTGTCTTATTACTCTAGCTAGAACTTCGAGTACTAAGAGAAAACGTTCAATTAGAATATTATACATACTTCACTACCCACCATAGGCAGCATAGAGATGTTCTAGACAGTGACTACATTTGGCGTTCCCACTGAACTTGGTCCCACAGTGAGATATAGTAGATTCTTCTATTTATTTATCACCCATAAGCTTCTGTACTGTGCATAATGCTGTTCTATTTTTTGTATTACAGTTCAAAATTCCCCAAGGATTTCAGTACTGCCAGTCGCTCACTTTTTAAAGGGTTCCTTTCCTCTAGAGGTGCAAGGTGTCTGCTGCAGGCACCTAATCCTAAAAACTTCATAAAACCGACATGTGGGAACCGAGTTCTGGAAACAGGGGAAGAATGCGACTGTGGATCGCCTGAGGTATGAAAATACACGATGTTTACAGTTGTGTTTATCAAGATTTTAAAGCAGAATGACCGGGTAAAAGTTATATACATTAATTTTCCATTTTCTTCCTTAAATGATTTTATGTTTTATTTGTGTGTGTCTGTGTGTATGTGTGTGTGATAGAGAGAGAGACACACAGAGACAGAGAGACAGAGACAGAGAGAGAGTTTACATGCATACACATAACATGGAGACCCAAGAGAGAGCATCAGACCCCTTGGAACTGGAGATATAGGTAGTTTTGAACTGGTAAACACGGGTGCTGAGATCTGGACCCTCATCCTCAAGACTGTTCAGCAAGTGCTCTTACCCACTGAGCTATATCTCTCCAGACCCCTTTTCTTTTAGCAGTGTTCCTTTAGAAATTTGTTTGGGAGATGAAATTGGTGCTTTGGTGCTTTGCTTTTGATTTTAGTTAACTACCCCATGAAAAGTGTGCATGCACACACCCTACCACCCACTGATAAAACCCACCAATATGTTCATGGCATGATCACACAAAGCCAAATGTAAAGAAGGAGTAATTGCCCACAGCATGCCACATTTCTTGTAGACACTTGGAAATTCCTAATTTTAGGGCTAATAATTGGTGAACCCATGTGAATTTGTGGTTTAGCCATTATTTTTTGACAGCTCTTTGACAATGTAGAAAACATCTTAGATTTCAGAGAATCAGGACATTTGTGCAGAAGTTTGAATTGTGTATCAGATTCTTAATGTAGTTGTGTCAGGATTTGATTACTTATTTGGAAGTATCTTCATATTTTCTTTTGTATTGTCTAAGGTTTTCTTTTGATACTGGTAATGATTCATTGATATTATCTTTGATGTCATTTTACTATTATCTTAGTCAATTATCAAATATTTTTAAGAGTTGACCCCAATTTATTCTATGTAGGTAATCATTATACATCTCAATAACATTATTATCCAGGCATGGCAAAAACAAATTTTAATTTTAATTGAAACCTTTCCTCTATTTTAACATAATTTGAATAGTTCAGAAAGGTTCATCCTTGAAATTTTCAGTAGATTTAAGGGTAGTACCTTCCAGACAAAATTTATTTGAGGAAATTGTGATTCTTCGCCTCTTGGTATTTAATGACAGTGTTCCCTGAGCACAGCATTTCCTCATGTCAATGACTTTCCTTGGTTGAGGCCACTGGAGTTGGTACAATAGAGTGGATATCTTTAAAAAGAGAAACTTCTCTGATCAGGTCTGAGAGTTGCACTAAAAATAAGAATTTAGAGGGAAGTTTTATTTTTATCCATCTAGCAGGATAACAATAATAGCTTTAGCCTTGGATCTTATAAACTCCTCAGCCATGGATTCTTGACCAGGTTTCCAGTACCAGGCATGAGTTTCCTCCTGTGTCCAATCAGAAAGCAATTGGTTACCCCCATCACATTAGATTGCACTGCAGTAGATGGCCCCTCACTCAGGATTATACAGGTTATTAAAAGTAAATAAAGCTGGGCCTGGTGGCAACACTTAGGAGGCAAAGGCAGGCAAATCTGTGAGTTCAAGTCCAACCTATGCTACATAGGAAATTCTAGGACAGTCGGGACTACATAGAGAGATGTCTCAAAAGAAAAAAAAAGGCCACAAAGTTGAGAAGAAATGGAAAGGAACAGGGTGGATCTGGGAGAAATGATCCCCCTGGGGGTACAGCAGGGCTAAATATGATCATAATATATTCTATTAAATTCTCAAATAATAAAATATGATACCTTAAAGAGTGAATTGTTTTTTACTGTTGTAGTAAACTCGGGGACTGTTCTGTTTGTTCTTTTTAGGAATGTACCAATCTCTGCTGTGAGCCCCTCACATGTAGGTTGAAATCCCAACCTGACTGTCGAGAAGAAGCATCCAACCACGTCACGTGAGTACCGTCTTGTCCACGTTCCCCAAATGTCGTTCTGCTTTTCTTTCAGGTTTCAAAAAGGTGTCCTACTGTGCTCAATAACACACTGAAAACAAAGTTCACCCGCACTTTTTAAATGACTTAATTTTGTAGAGAAGATAGAAAGCAGTATACACAAAATTGAGGCTGTGTGGTTGGTCATACATGTATAAGAAAATGGGTTACTCTGATATTTATGAGATTAAAGTTCCAGGGACTTCTGCCAAAATTGGTTTCATTTCCTATAATTAACATGTCAGCATGAAAAGAATTAAAGTGTACTTCTAACAAGACTTGATTGATGAGCATAATTTTTCTCCATTGGAGATGATAGGGATTGTTTGCTAGGTAGTCAGGAATCAATAATCTTTAAAAACTCAATGTAAGCTTTGACAGTCTTATTCCTTTTATAGTGTTTTGATGAATTACAATCCAGGTATTGTTTTGGGATGGCCTGAAGATCTGTGTGATTTGGGGTAGGGAAACCAATGGCTTGGCATACGGCATTTGGTTTTTGTTTGGGTATTAAATGTTCTCTGTACATAGAGACTATAGCAACAACAAGCATCAGAAAGCTGGGATTCAGGAGACATGATAGGGGAAGAGTTGTTCTGTGCCCTTTTCTCAGACATTTCCAGGAATGAAAAGTGCAGGGACAGTGAAATAAAATAACCAACTCCAACACCATTCGGTATCACTTCCTCAGGAAAGGAACAAGGACAAAGGAAAATGAAGATTCCTTTTCTACTTACTAAGCACTGTTGAATACTTCAGTGAACCTTCTGATGGGTCTGCTTTGCAGAGAATTCTGGAAATTATGCCAAGACCAGAAGCAGGTGTATAGAAAAGCAAAATGCAGAGCAAACAACCAACCAAAAACCTTAGTTCCTTTGAGGGCTGGAATGACAGATACCTATGCTCTTTTCTACATAAAATAGGAAGTTCAGCATCGATGGAAGAACATATGAATGAGCTTGGAATCTAGATATTTAAATTCCAGTCTTAATTCTGCCAAAACACTGTGGGATTGAAGACAAGTTACTGAACTCCTTCCCTTCTTGTGCCGTGAAACTACTGAAATGTTCTCCCAGTGAGGTTGCTGGCCTTGTTTGAAGTCTATAAATGTCCATTTGTGTCGGTCCAGAATATTTTATTACATAATAACCACAACCTCTTTTTGTTTTTCTTGAATTAGAAAATGATCCAGTGTCTACTTCATTGAGAAGCTGCTCTGCCAGGACCAAAGTCTAGAACCTGATACACCAGGAGTCTTGCCTAGTTTCACTTTGTGCTTCTACGTAGACTTGCCTCTGAATGTCGCGTGTGAATCCATAGATTTAGTCACTGGACAGTAATATCCCCAAACACACTTGTGTCTCTAGTGACTGTGTAGACAGTTTCTCATTTTCTCCTAAATAATACAGTGTAACAACTATTTGCATAGCATTTTCATTGCCAAAGTTATTAGGTGTTAGAAGTAGTCTTGAGATGACAAAACATTTAGAAGAATTTCGATAGTTCTAAACAAATATACTCCAGTTCTTATAAGGGACCTCCAGTCCAAAGATTTAGGTATCTGTATGTTCCTGGAGCCAATCCCTACTAGACACTGAAGAAAGACCTTGGCTTTTCTCTTTCCATCCTACTTTCTGCGTTCCAGCCAACAGGTAAACAGTAGTGAGATGTTGCCTGTATGTGCAGGTTTCATCTGCGGTGTGAATGCGAGAACCCTGAAGGTGTAGTTTTTGTTTCAGTCCTTGGAAAACAAAAGAAACGAACCTTTGCTGAAACCTCAACACACTCCACTGAATGCTTGAGTTGATCCCAAACTGCAAAAGGACAAGTGATTCAACGCTGAATCCCTCTACTAGTATAGGAAGAGCAGAGCCCCAGTCCCTTGCTGTCCCTCACTTTGCCCACTCCTGCAAATGTCCCTGCTTTACTATCTCATGGAGTATTGATTACATCCAAACACTTTCCATGTGATCAAATATAGTTTCTCACGTTTCTCTCAGTGTCATGTGTAAGATTTATTTTAAGAAGTCTGCAATTTGCAACACAGTGGAAATGGAAAGATAAGGCTTCATTTATTGGTTGATGTAATAAACTGTGCTATCAATAAAAACAGTGAATCCTTTGTGGTCATTTTCAAAAATGAATATTTCCAAACTTATTTCCATGAATAAAGATCCTGATTATTGTTCATTTTAAAAACAATCTGCCTCAATTACTTCACACTCTATATAGAAGTGGGCAGCAGGGCAGAGGTGCGGTAGAAAGCTCCTTACTAATTCTACTTAATAACATACAACTCAAGACGAAATATTTGCATAAAATGGTCACATTTAGCCCCAAATGTTTTAAAAATCTAAGTCCTAAGAACGTGCTGGATGAAAATGTCCTATTAAATAAATCTTACCATGAAAAGATCCATTTTTGCTTTTGTTTATTTTTGAGATTGTATTAATTACCACATTTAAAATTAAATAATTAAAACATTTCTTCCTTCCCTTTCCTCCCCTCAAAACTTCCATGTACCCATCACCACTCTCTTCCAAATTTGGTCTCTTTTTTTCATCTATTGCTATTGCATGCATATGTGCATTTGTATATCCACATATATTACTAAATATAGCCTGTTGAGTCTGTATTATGCTATTTGTATGTATGTTTGCAAGGCTAACTGTTTTGCACTACACAATTAATGAATGTGCTCTTCCCTGGGCAGGGCCACCTATCCCACTCCCAACTTTACTCGGTTGCCTGTAATTTTTTGTGTAGGGTAGAGGCCTCTGAGACATTCCCCCATCCACTTTTACAGAAAGTGAGCTTAGATATTTGGACAGCAAAAAGAAAATACACAAACAACACATCACCAAGACAATAATGTAATATTTATGGAATTATGTAGGAAAGGTAATCATTGCTAGGTCATAAAATTGTTCAGTCATTGCTGAGACTAAGAATTACATTCTCTGAGTGCTTGACAGGTTGCAAGACGAAACATCTGCAGGATTTACTTTTGATGTTTGGCAGTAGCTTGCCATGATTATATGTGATGCATTTTTAACGTCTAGAAACTGCTTTTGATGAGCACAATTCTATTCCCACATCCCCTCCCCCTAAAACACACAAAACACTGTCAAACATCTGTAAAATGCCTAAATTTTCTACATTATTTTTATATTTTTGCCTAGTTTGATACTTAAATAAATAATTATGCAGGAATATTCTACAGGAGACTCTGTGATCCAAAAGATCAAGTGACATGTCTAAGGTCATCAAAAACCTAGAGCAAACACAGAATGCAAGTTCATTCCCTAATCACTGAACCTAAGATGGCCACTGTCTAATTTCTGTCTGATAGAGTTCTCCATAGAGGTGGACAGACTGCCCAAATTACAGCATTTGGAAAGTAATTAATGATTGATGCTGACAATATGTGGTGAATTCTAAGAGTACCAGGTGGGACTAGGAAGTGCCCAGGTGCCCAGAGCAAAAATGGCCACAGACAGTCTTGAAACATTCATACAAAGACACTCACAAAGGCTCACACTCATGAAGACACACACACACACACACCCCTCATACATCCATACATTGTACACTTATGTATGCCCAGTCCCATAACTTCTAGAGGTTGCCCCAGAGATACTACACACAAACTGTAAAGTGCAGGTCTTCATTTGGTAATAGTTTGTATTTATAGCTATGATGAGGTGGATAGTAAAGTGTTCGTTTTTCTAGAATAGCCCTTTATTTCGATTTTCTTAGGGATATGTTCACAAGAACGAATCTGATCCCTTACTCTATGAACTGACATAGTTGGACAGCAGAAAGGAGGTGAGCTGAGCCCAGAAGACACAAAAAGACCGTTTTTTGTATGTTTGTTTTGTTCTAAGTCCAGAGTGTGAAAGGAAAGGATAAATACTTTATGTGGATATTAAAGGAGTTAAAAGGGGTGGATTAGAGAAACTGAGCATCTGAAGAAAGGTTTGGAAAACAAATTGGTTCCAGTGGAGAGACTGAAAGGAACCAGAATTCCTCCCCAAAATATCAGGCCTTTGCATTTCTCCTGGTCAAGCCGGCCAGTCAGATGCAGGAAAAGCCACTGAGCCGTGTAAAGGGGATTTCTACCTCATGGGCTTCCTGATTCACTTACCAGGCAAGCACTGTCAAAATGACACTGTTGTCTCCTCTGGGAATTAAAATTAGTCTAACCAGGAATTAATCAGGTCTGCTCACCTTCTTCTCCTGGTTTTCATTCAAATGGAAAGCAACTCATTACTTTGTACATGTTTCTCCAACCTCAGTTTGTAGCCAAACAATTCAGGATAAGGTTGAGATATGAGGGCCATGGGTTCAAAGTACCCTGGGCTGCATAAGACTTTCCAGGATATTCTAAACAACTGTTTCAGAAAGCAAGCAGAATTTGGGGTAGGGAGTGGGGTGGATGGAGAGACAGCTATGATTAAGAGCATTTGCAGTTTTCATGGAGTACCCAGATTAGGTTCCCAGCACCCACATAGCGGTTTCCAACTGTGAAGATGGACACTTAAAAGAAACCCCACACTAGCCCAGAACTGAGTATAACAGAGGGTTATTTATTTAGGTGTAGACTCACAGATTACAGCCCTCTGCACGAACGGAAAACAGGAACTGAATCCGATGCAAGAGAGGCAGACTCACACTTTACATCAGCATATGTATATGGTATAAGAGACCACACCCAAGTGGGCAGGTAGCTTAAAGGCTACTGGAGGTAGGAATTCCTGCAGCACAACTGGCCATTAATGCCAGCTCCAGGAGGTCTGATGGCCTTTGTGGGCAATAGGAAACCAGATATGCATGTGGTGCACATACATACATGCAGACACAATACTCAGAAAGTACAACTAAAGTCTTTTTAAGTGAGAAGGAGGGGGCAAGAGAAACAGGAAGAGAGGAAGGAGTGACTTTTTCTTTGTCTCTTCTGTAGACAGTGTCTTTGATTACGACCTTCCTTCCCACCCACCTGTGAATTTATTGCCGACTGGCCATTTGTTGGCTGTGTTCTAGACACAAGTCCTCTGCCTCCAGGACAGACCTCTAGTATCTCAGACAAACCAGCTACTTGTGCATAAGTGATTTCTCCCAGGCAGAGACTAGCCTTTCCATTTTCTTAAGGCCATCTTTCCGAGGTTCACAGATTTTGACATCACGGAAATCTGATTTGTTTCCTCTTTGTATATGTGTTTGTCCTGAACCAGATCTGCTTTGCTTCCTTCACTGGAAAGACTCTCTGTTGCTCTTTCAGAGATCACATTCTTTTCATTTTATACTGATGTCTGCAACACATTTCAAATAAATGTCCATGTGTGGTGTCAGTTAAAGCCCAATGTTGATTTTTTTTCCACACACACAGCCAGCTTTCTAACAGTGTTGTTGAAAGAGTAAGTAGTCTGTTTCCCTTGAATCCTCTTGGCGTATGATCAAAACGTGGGTAAGAAGCCATTTCTGGCCCCAGTCAGGCTGGCCTGATCCAGGCAAAGGAGCCTTGTTTGTATCCTGATGCTCTGCCTTCCCCAAGTCCTGCTGTGCAGTGACAATCTGGGCCCACATGACACCTTCCTCCCAGCAACAGATGATCATGAACATCATCCCCTGTGCTTCACTGTCCAAATGTTGCCTGATCTTTAATTTCATCTCACTATTTCAGTGCATTGTATGAATTTTTCTGTTTTTTATTAGTGCTGGCTTTTGTTGTTATTTTTTGTTTGTTTGTTTGCTTTGTTTTTCAAGACAGGATTTATCTGTAGACCAGGCTGGCCTTGAGCTCATAGAGATCCACCTGCCTCTGCCTCCCGAGTGCTGGGTATTAAAGGTGCCACCACTGCAACGATTCCTTCCACTTTTTAATCTAGAGAGAGATGTGTGTTTTGTGGGGATGCCTCACATCTATTTCTAGTGGACAGTGGAAATATTTTTTATCCTTAAACTACTGTTTATTATTAATTTAGGGTTAAATATGTCTCCTTTTCATTGGATAAATGAACAAATACGTGCGGAATATACTAGAGCACTTTTCCTGCCCCAGCTACTTGTACAAAATGGGTGTAGAGCTCCTGTCCCACAAAAGAACATTCACCAGTTTTCCCAGCACTAAACATCAGACCCAGGTCCGTGTGCATACTGGACAGGCATCCTAAGCACTGCAATGTACATGTGTTAGTGGTGTTGGTGGATGTGCTTTAAAGCTGTAGTAGGCAGCGCCTTTCTTTTTCATGAAGAAGCGTGTGTCATGCTTCCCTTTTGTTAGGCAATAGTGACACCTGCTGTCAGAAGTAAAGAACTGACCTCCACTCCAAAGCAGGCTATTGCTGAAAAGGCAGACATGCTGTCAGAATGTGGACTTCTAGGGAAAGGTGAGCAGGAAACAGTCAGCTTTTCATCCTTATTGAAAGTCCAGTTTTTATCAGGTAGAGCTTTGTGCTGAAATATTTCGGGCAGCCCCAGGGATGTCTCTTTCCTGTCTCTTGATATCATTCTCAGGATGAGATGGTGAACAATTTAGTAACCACTTGATAGACAAAGAGTTGAAGATCTTCACACATTTTGAGGCATCTTAGAAAGCACTGTCTCTTACTTTCTAGCTCCCTCGGTGTGTTTTGTGAAATGTTTAGATAGATAGATAGATGATAGATAGATAGATAGATAGATAGATAGATAGATA
>LOEQ01001902.1:399397-432382 GCA_001685075.1 Bramus lutescens
CTTCCCTTCCCTTCCCTTCCCTTCCCGTCTCTTCTCATCTCGTCTCGTCTCGTCTCTGGTACTTACCATAGAAAACAACAACAAAGAGCCATTGTAAAACTATCTTGTATTTGAGTGAAGGGAGGAAAACGACTTTTGTTCATGTATTGAGGAAGACATTGGTGTTATTCCTCTCGAATAAAGGAAAAAAAAGACCTCAGACTGTCTTTCCAGGAACCTATTGCTCATTTTACCTCGGGATATAAATAAACACTTTGGAGGCTGAGTCAAATTCTCTGAATTCTTTCGATTTATACTTTGTTACTGGATTAATATCCTAACCCTTGATTTTAGCCAGGGTATGAAATGGTTGCAAATTTGCCTCAGAAAAAAAAAAAAGGCAAACATTCAGAAACTGAGATCATTTTCTGCATTCCATAAAAATAAAATGGTAAGGGCCTGCTGTCGAGGCTGGAGACCTAAGTGTGCTTTCTAGAGCCCACACGGTGGAAGAGAAAACCAACTCCTGCGACTTATTCTGTGACCTCACCTGTGTGCCCTGTCATGTGCCTCCCCACACCGCATCCCACACATGCCCACGAAATAAATAAAATATAGCAAAAACATGCAAATAAAATGCTAAGAACCATTAATGCTAACAATATTGGGCTCAAGTAGTTCTAGTAAAGTCCTTGAACTTTTCATTTTTTAGTAAGTCCAAGAAATCAAGTAGTTCCTCATTAATGGACCCTCTTCAGGGTTAGATAGAGCTAAATAGAGGTCTATTACAGAAACACATAGAAAACACATGAGAAAAGAAAATCTATTATTTTTTTCTTTAAAAAATCCTGTATCTACATTCCTTTGCTTTTTTGTTTGACTACCATTGTGGAAATTACAATAAGCTCCACAGAATTAGAAAACCAAAATAGCTGTTGTGGATTAGAGGGGAGCTCAAGGCTGCCTGAGAATACTCTCTAAGTAATTCCACTCTTTCAGATGAAATGCTTTCCCCCAGAGCCCGGAGCTGAGGTCAGATTTCTTTATTAGGAACAGAGCATTTTAGAGTCAGAAGATGCCTTCAATCTCTACAACCTTAATGGGTTTTGAGCTAATTTTAGACTAAGACATGGCTAGGGTATGTATTGATTCCTAGGAGTGATGGCTTGAGTTTCTGGAGAAGTATGTATTTCTAGTTACTTTCAGTTTTCCTATGACTCCAGTGAAATTTATAGCTGCTTGAGAGAATTCTTGGCAGGGGAAGGAGACAGGATTAAAATAATAATGATCATATACCTTTAATAGAATCAATATTAAAGACATTGGGTCTGTGGGGAAAAGACTTGAAATGGAGTCTCACCTGTATAAAAATGGAAAGTGAAACAGGTTTGTTCATCTGCAAATTTGGCCCACCCCTAACCTACTACATGGATAGACGAAGGCACAGCATGAGCATCACACACAGTGTGCACTTTTTAAGAAAGTGAATAGATATCATTGCTTAGCTATCTGTATCAGATATAGTAAGTGTTCAAGGAATACAAAGTAGTGTCTGCAAGCATTAGTATAGACATTGTTACTCTTTTTGTTCCTTCTCAGTTTTAACATCTAGATTTTCTTTTTTAAAAACCTTCCAAAGCATTGTCATCTCTCTGACTAAGAAGAGAATAACCCAGGGCTGTTTGGTGAGACTCTTCCCATGCGTATATTGTGTACTGTACTCTGCTACACCACACAATCTCACACAAACAATTACAGACATTCAGCAGAGGACTGTGCTCCGGTGTCCAGGTAAAGTGACAACAAGATGTGTCATTATGAAACTGATTGTTTCAAGAGAGAAGATTAGCTGTTTAATTAATGAAAACATCATGGCATCAGCTTTCACAAAGAACAGTACAAGGATTTTCATCTCTGTCTCCTCTTTCTTTGTTTTCTCTCTTTTTGCTTTAAGGACATCAGTTCTTTGACTAGTTCATGTATGTACACAGTGCTTCCAGGTTACTTTCCCCCAACTTTCGCTTACCTCTCCCACTCTCAGAAACCTCTTCCCCCAACAGTCTGTTTCTGAGATCTGTGACTTTGGTTTGGTTTTGTGATCCATTTCATTTAACCAGGGCCATCTGTGTGACCGTTGTATTGACTACCTCTTAAAGCTTGGTGCAATCAGCAGTGGGTGCACAACTGAAGGTAATAACAACTCTTTTCCCACATCTATTAGTAGGAAATAGTTCGGCAGGGTTTCTTCTATCTCACTGTGCACATACGTATTGCACAATGATGCAATATTCTATTTTATTGGCTGTTTGAGGCTTTTCATTCAATTCTCTTCTCCTTATTCCCACTTCACCTCTGCTCAGTGAACTATATACTACAGATACTTTTAGGGACAGGCAATAAATGCCCTGAGAAAGAAATACAGCTTTGAGAAAACACCATGCTTCCGTGTAAAAACAAAACAAACAAATGAGCAAAAACACTGGGTTATAACTACTGTGTAATTGCAAAAGTTTAAGCTGTAGGGGTTGCTGTTACACTGAAGCAGGACTTTTATGGTTACTCATTTATGCTTGATATTTGTTTCCTTAGAATTTAGCCTGCCTGATATTCATATTTTTGAGTAGATAGTTAAAAAAAAGTTAAAGTGGATGTGTTGATGAATTTTCTACAACCCACAGTTAGTGTAAAATATCTTGCAACTTTTCCTTCTAGCCTTTTCAGACACCAGTAAGAATCTGCTCCTGCAGTGCCGGCAGGCATGCCCATGAACCAGTCTAATAGAAGCAATTCAATCTCGGTGCCCTTTTCCTTCTAATGCTGTGTTGGAAACCAAGATTATCAGTTACAAATGTTTAGTCTGTCAAACCACCTTCTAATTATTTGTGTGTAGAGTCATAGACCAGGGCTGCTCCCAACCTTGGTCACAGAAGTTTCTTTTTGTGGTGGGCAGCAGTCAATGCAGAGATCTGTCACTGGTGGAAGTGCTGAGATTGAGTGAGACACTGAGTACTCAGTCCTACATGAGACATTGAAATGAAGCTTCCCACCAGCAACACTCAGGGAACATCACAGGAGTTGTGGAAAGAATTTAAGGGCTCAAGGTTGGCACGGAGTGTGTGAAATGCTGTCTTTTGAATATGACACCTGTAGTCCTTGCACTCAGGAGTTCACAGTACCCATGGTTACTCATGCAAGATCAAATCAGCAAAATTCAAGTATAGATTAAAATTTCGAGGCTCACCTCTTGCTGAGGAGCTACTAGCAGTTGATAGCTGCTGATGGAGGAACAATTATTCATCTTAAGGGTGTTCCTTCTGGTACATTCCCCATGCTCTTGTAGATGGCCATATAGTCACTAACATGTAGACACCACTAGCTGGACTTAGCTGTATCAAAATACAAAACAAAACTATACACGAAGTTGAGATGGGGCTGTGTTGTCAGACTATGGGAACAATTATTGGAGGAATATAGGGGATAGATGTGTCATATTTCCTTGTGTACATGTATAAATTTAAAAACATTTTTAAATACTCAAAAAAAAGAAAGAAACTACACTATTGCCTCATGACCAACATTATCTGGTTACTCCTGAGCAAGGTGTAGGCAGGTATAACATTGCTTGAGGATTGGAATGTAGACCTGGATCCCAGTGCATCCAATCTCATTGCTTTACCCAGTCATCTTGAAGTTTCATAGATTCAGCAAGTGTTGAAGTTTTATGCTACACATTAAAAATATACAAAGCACTGAGAGGAGAGCAGTGGGGATCATCTGTGTGTAGACACAGAAGTCTAGGCAAAAAGAGACCAAGGAAGCAGAATTTGTGAGTTGAGGAAGAAGAGACTTGTAAGAAAGGGCCACTTGTTGGTTCCCGGCCACCTGGCTAGCTTAGACTCGACTTAGACCCGAAATAATCACAGAGAAACTGTATTAATTAAATCATTGCTTGGCCTGTTAGCTCTAGCTTCTTATTGGCTAACTCTTATATCTTAATTTAACTTATTTCTATTAATCTGTGTAGGCCAACATGACTGTGGCTTACTGGCTAAAGTTCCCAGCATCTACCTCCTATGGCCCCATGGCTTCTCTCTGACTCTGCCCTTCTTTCTCCCAGCATTCAGCCTAACTTTTCCTGCCTACCTAAGTTCTGCCTTGCTATAGGTCTAAAGCAGTTTCTTCATTCATTAATGGTAATCACAGCACACCGACAGGATTCTCACATCAGACACTTGAATTTTAGTTTCAGACCGATGAAAATTCATTAGAAGATTTACACAAATAAATTGATTTGATTATATTTTAAGACATTAATGGGAAACTTCTTGCTCAGGAGAGTCAGGAAGATTACCATGGCTTGAGTGTACCTGCTCCCAGTTAGTAAGTGTGCTGGAAGCTTGATTTTCCAATGTGGTAGTTAGGAGAGGAGGACTTGAGCAAAGGTGTTTGAATCTGGGGGCTTGAGTAGTTTGTCTACCCTTATGTGTAAGAAATACATGGGCATGACTATGCTTAAATAAAGTTTTATTTATGAACCTGATTGTGGCTTGTGTATTAGACTATCCTTTCTCCATACTGATGAAGATCTATGGTTGCTTATTATTTTTTATTTTATTTTATGTATGTGATTCTTTTGTCTTCATGTATGTCTGTGCATCATTTTCATGCCTGGTACCCTTGGAGGCCACAAGAGAGTGCCAGATCCCCTAGAACTGTGAGTAATGGATGGTTGTGAGTTGTCATGTGGGCACTGGGAATCAAACCCAGGTACTTTGAAAGAAGACCATGTGATCTTAACCACTGAGTCATCTCTCTAGCCCCTCACTCCATTTCTTAAAATTCAGAAAAATCACAGATTTTCCAAATCACAGAGAAATCTAACCCTCTAAAACCAACAAGAAACCATGATCTGTTACCCTGTCCCACACTAAATACAATCTGGATATTTTTCCAATGTAAGAAAAGGGCCCAGAAATAAAATTCGATAAACATATGAATAAAAATAAAATATATTGGCATGAGTAAAAACTAAATTAAAATCAAATTATTCTTTGTGGCTATCAGTTTGGCTCAACCAAAATAGTTATCCACACCTTCAAACCCCATTATTTCTGTGTTCTTGGACAGAAAACACTGCTCATCACACTATTTTTGTGAATAAAATAAATGTTTATCAGAATGTTTTCAGAATACATTTTCATGTTTTTTTTTCCATGAAGCCTAAGCTCTTCTTCATCCACCTGCTATCTACTATGGTGGCATCATCTCCATGCTCTGCCCTGGAGTATGATGGATACCCAACTTATTAAAAATCAAATGCATGGAGCATTTGATAGTTTGTGAAGGGTTCTTACCCACAGACAGTTCAAGGCCCTTAAGAAAGCTTGCGTCTCTGTACAAAACCTAAAATCTAGACAACTGAACATTGTAGAAGTGCCTTTGGTGAAGGTGAAAAACACACTTGCCAAATATTTCATGAGACAAATACAACAAAAAGGGTTACAATATCCTGATTTAATTACTTTTAACTCTAAATTTCTTTTTGAAAATATTTTTATGGGCATACAAATCAATAGGTTTCATCGTGACATCCTCATACTAATCAAATTTTTAAACTATTATTTACTGAGCCTCAACAATATTCTGTCTGTGGTTAGGAGAATCTTCAAGAAATGGATAAATATTAGTCAAGGGTGCTGTCACTTGTTTGTTTCCAAAAACAAAATTAAAGAAGGAGAAAAAAATTAATCCTGAAATTCCCAGTTCTTGATTGCTGTCATGGGGGAATGACTTATACCTTCAGACATAACACTATGTTTAGGTCTCAAGTCTACACCAATGCAGAAACTTACTACACAGTATAGGTCTTACCATCATAAGTTCCCCCTATATAAGAGAAGCATCAAAATTCACTCAAAACTATTCACATCCTAATAGAAAGAAAGGCAGAGGTGTTCAGGGTTTTGGAAATCAGGGAAAGCCAGAATTATCATGAATGTGGTGCCAGGTGTGTGGGTTTGGGAAATGGACGGTGGAGAAGCCATGTCCCAAAGTGACTTTTCACATTGCCAAGCTGAAGGAGAAAATTGGCATCAAGTAAGGAGCATGATTTAACCACCAAAGACTAACTGTGTTTTCAGTTCTGTCTATTCAACCTTGAAAGGCTCTTGGAGCTAAGCTGTAGGAAGATGAAAGGAAGGACAACTTTGTAGGAGAATCCACACAGGTGAGACAATGAAAGAGATAGGGGTACCAAGAAATGAGTAGGCCAATCAAAGAAAATTGTTAAACGTAAACCCCTTAATTTGGTGTTGTTAGCGACTATAAAATATTTTTCAAGTAGTGCCTGGCCATGATACCCTAAGTTTTCTTATATTAGGCAATCCATGACAACTAGGAATTACTAGGCAATAAGGTAAAGAATCTGGAGTCTCAGTAAGTCTCTTACGATACTTTGGTTCTTGACAACAAAACACAAACTATAACAATGAATCCCGAAGCAAATGGGGAATTTACTAGAAGCATTGAATGAGAGTCCACTGCATACAAGGGACTATTATGGATGTTAGAGATGTAATAACTGACACAAATCTATATTGCATCATAATTCAGGGAACTGGATGGAAAACAAATACTCATACGTCTTTTAACGAGGAGATGCCCAAGAGATGCATCTCAAGGTTATTTTTGTCATTGTGGTCATTGTGCAAACATCAGCATCACACACACACACACACACCACGTAAGCATGTTGCTGGCAAAACATGGAATGCTATTCTAGTATAAGCATGTTTCTTTTGTAAACAGGAGCACACTTTAAAATAATGATAAAACTACAAGTCTTACAAAATAATGCATTAAAAATGTTTTCTTGTCTTTAGTATAAAAGCTAATATCAGATGCTTATTCTTAATACCAAGCATTATTTTTATGACCGACTGTGCAGTAAGCTAAGAGTAGCATCATCACAAATACACAAGGAATGTGCTGAGGAATGTGGTTCAGCCAGCTGTAATATATCTTGGTGATGGGGAATTTTAGCTTCATTATAGTCAGATATGATTAGTCTCTTACTGACTTCATGACATGTGTCAATCCTAGAATAAATAAAGAAGTTGTAGAAATTCAAGTGTGAGATGATTGTGGGTTTACTCAGGGTGGTCACACTGAAAGGGGCAGAGAGAAAGCCAAGCATTCCAGATGACTTCAATGCCTTTGGCTTGTACTGTCATAGTGGCAATGTTCATTTCTCTGAGTAAAGAAAAGTATTTGGAGGAAGAGTTTTGAAGATCAAGATCATCATTTAGTTTGTGTAGTATCTATGACACATTAAGATGCAGAAAACAAAGAAAAGCAAATTCATGGAAGTATTTTTGAGTTTCACTGAGTTTTTGTAGACAGAAGACACAGTAAGTGAAATAAGTGAACCCTGGAGCCTTTCAAAAGTCTGGATTATGAAGAGAAATGTTTGGAGGAGTTAAGAGAAAGCAACCATGTGGAAGAAAACCCTAAGCTATTGGTCAAGAAAAGAAAATATCTTCTAAAGCTTGGAAAGAGAAATGGTCAGTAAATCTAGCGTAAATGCTGAGAAAGGTAATTGCATTTAAAATCTCAAGGTCACTGATGGCTTGATGAGAAGGTTATGCAGAGCACTGAGGACAAAGATTTGAGAGAGTTTCTTCAGGAGAAAATTCAAGAACCTGGGACAGTGATAGTTAAAAATTCTTTCTAAGTGTTTTTGAAATCTAGTGAGGTTTATAGAAGAGGATACATGCTCAGGAGAATTGCTAAAGTGTGTTTAAAGATAAAGGAAATCATCTGAAGTGACAATATGACTAGTGAGATCACGAGATTAGAGATGATACTGTACATTTTATGTGCTCTGAGCCTTCTATGTACCCTTAAGACATCAGAATGTGTTAATATTTATATATTTTGTTGTATTCATTCTGAGATATTTTATATGCATATAAATAGAAAAAATATGTGTTTTGTCTCATTTGTGAAATGGAAAATACTTTTCAAAATGTTTAATTTTTCATGGTTGTATTTTACTTTTCATTCTTTTTTAAATGACACTTTCTACTCAATGTAGACCTTAGTAAAAGTAACACAGAATCAGAGTATGGAAACAAGGCATCTTGATGCTGAAAACCTCTTCAAGGTTAAACATTATAATACTCCCTATTTATAAATCAGACATTGATGTCCAGAGAAATAAATGACTTTCTAAGGGTAGATGAATCAGTTAATGGAGAACACACAGCTCCCAATTCTGAATGTGATGTTCTTTTCAGTGCACTGGAAACATAATTAATGGGCTGATATTGGCTCTTGTTCTACAAAGAAAATAAATGTCTTTCCCAGTCCATATTCCTGTGATCTTAGCTATAAATATTTGTATTTGTCTGTAGATGTCCTGATTCATTTCATTGGTCTAGTGATCTACTTTTATACTAATACCATAATTAATCAATAAAAGCACTGCATAATTTCTAATCACCTGGTGGAGATAGAAACACAACTATAACCAGAGGTTTTTCAGAGGAAGAAAGACAATAAGAGAACCTGGAACTTGGAGAGAGAAGAGGATGACAAAACATGATGCTGAAAATTTAAGTGCTGAAAATTGAGCCCAGACTCTGAGGATGTATTTATTTACTTTACTGTTGAACTTCTTAATGATTAAATGCTGAAATAATTATAGCGTACTTTAAAATTTTCTATATTCATTTTTAAATTACATGTACCAGTGTGTATGTCTGGAGGAGTGTCTGCACCTGTGAGTGCAGTGCACATGGAGGCCAGAAGAGGGCATCTGATCCCCAGAGTTGGAATTATAGGCAGCTGTGAACCATCCAACTTGGGTGCTGGGAACCAACCTCAGGTCTTCTATGAAAACAATATGCACTTTTAAGTGCTGAACCACCTATCCAGGCCCCAACAGTTTACTTTTAATAAATACTTACTCTGAAACTGATATTACTCCAAGTTTAATACGGTGTTCACTCAATAAATATATTTAGATTACATACTATTCAAGGTACTGAAGATTAACTTAAAAAGCAGATGAATATTTTTTTCTTTAGAAAGTTTCATTTTAAGAAGAGTAGTCAGGTAATTGAAAAACAAAATAGATTAGCAAAATGCATGATTTGAAATGGTAATAAATTCAGGGCCACAGAGGCCCATTTTGCATAAAACATTTAGATAAGAGCTCACTAAAAGGATATTTATATAGAGAAGTGAAAAGAGAGGGGGAGCAAGTCATGTGACTACCTTTGAAGAGAACCTTCCAGGCAGAGGAAGAACCAGGCAATACCCTTGAAATAGAATGTATGTGGCATGTTCCAGGAACACTCAGAAGCACACAGCAGTTGATTCAGAGAAAATGAATAGTAAAATGTGAAAACAAAGTGTCAAGCAGAGATCATGGGGAGCCTGAGGTTATCACATACTTTGACTCTGAGATGAAAAGTTATTGAAAAGAAGCGGTTATAAGAGTTGTACAATATGATGTGTATTGACAAACTCATCCTATATGTGTACATAATGTGTGACAATGGGGCCAAGAGAGAAATAGTGAGATAAATTAAGACGTTATTTCAGTAAACTAGGGTAGAGGTAATGATGTCTTGGAACAGCACAGGAGAAGGACATGGGAGAGAGCATCAGCTCTCTCTTCAGGACAAACTGGGTTTGCTGATGGAGGAGATACACATTGTCAGAAGAGACTGGAAGGTTTATCTGGAGTGGGTGAAGATACAGCTGCCATATTCAAAACAGGAGAGTCTATGAAGAAACTATGAAGAGACTACAGTGACTCCAGGTCGGAAGGGTGATAGTAGATGACCAGCTTCATGCTAACATTTGAGATAGACATTCGAGTGAAGAAAATTTCCCCCAAGGGTCTTAAATTCAGATGTCAGTTTAGACAGATAAAAGAGACAGAGGAAAAGGACCACCAGAAGTTGAAGGAAGTCTTGGAGAGAGTTGAGCTGAAAAGGAGATGGTAAAGAAGCAGAGAATGACTAGACTCTAAGTCAGACAGTGGAGGACTCTCTGGGAGTATGGTGAGTCTGTTTAAGTGGAAGGAAGCGGATTATCTGGAGTGAATTGGGCGAGATGGTGAGAACTGGAGGAGGAGAGGTGATGCAACCCAAATGGAAACAAAGATAATACAAACGTGTGAAAAGGCTTGTCGTTGACCCTTTGTACACCTGTCTGTATTTTCTTATGTTACTTAGGAAACAGTGCTATACTGTAATGCTACTTATATCTCCCTTTCAATATGCCTTTTGTTTTTAATTAATATATGATTTGTAAAATGCATACATTTTTGACTTTTCTATTTTGGGGGATTTTATCATTGTTGTTGGTTTTTTGTTGTTGTCGTTGTTCAGTGTTCTCAAGTGGTTTTTATTTGTGGTCCTCTAATTCACCTACCTCAACCAAAATATATATAAATAGACTTCAATGATTTCTTTTCCTAAAACATTCTTGACTCTTTTAACCTCAAAAGTCTTAAAACATCTATGATCCTATTAGACATGAAGTAGGATCTGTGCCAAGTCCACTTCCAGCCCCAGTATCTCAAATGTTGTCTTTAATTAGCACATTATGTCCACCCCTGAGTTTTAGCCTCAAGCCGTTCATGAGTTAACTGGGTCGAGGAGGGTTTCCTGTGGAGGGTCAAAACTGCCCATCTACCTTCTAGGCTGGGCATCCTTGCAGGGGAAGCAAGAACAAGGAGGAGGGTGCAGCTTTTCTCAGATAACCACCCAGAATGTTCCCCATACGTATATTTTGGATGACTGTACTTATTTCTCAGATTGAAGGTATGTGCTACTCTTTTCTGCAAGGTTTATTTATTACACCTGATCCATGATCTCTTTAGCTACAATATTTAAACTGTAAGTTATAAAAGCTCTAGCTACATTGGTGACTTCTCTGAGGCTATCATGTCGGGCTTAGATTGGGTTACCACTGGTCACGAGATTTAATGAGTCTGTGAAAGCCCTCATCACTCTTAAACACTGACAATAATGAGACAGGGACAGGAATGAGTATTGACAAAACACCTGTAGAAGAACAGACACCATGCTGGTCCTGAGCTACCTTTTATGTCATGGCGAAGGTTTAAAATGCAATACTATTTTACCTTTAAGTGATAAAGATTATGAAAATACTGTTGTCGGATGAAATTCAATAAAATACTAGTGATCACACAGGTCATAAACTCGTAAACCCTTTATTCAAATCTGAGTACATTCCAGAAATCCATATTATTCTATATTTATTGCTATACACGGTTCAGAATAAACTCACAGCTGACTGTCAATGTGATAGCACATGATAAAAGATAACTTTTAGCATGGCCGTGGAGCTATCTAAGATTATCTCAGCAGTGGAAGCTTTGAACTTTACCTATGGGAGTTAAGACTTCTAATGCAAAGTTCACTAAGGAGAAAAATGTTGAAATAGGTCATTCCGGCACAGGCTTTGAAAGGAGGCAGCATCTGGAGAGAGATGTGGGAAATAAAAGTAACGAAGGCGAAAATAGCCATAGGACACTGTATCTTTGTCCTTCTTCCGCCAGTGCTGTTTATGTCTCCCTCCTTTGTAAATAGCCATCTCAACTTTCTCCATCACCAACCAAGGATGATGTGACTGCATGGCTGGCAATTGGAAACACCTGAGCTAGACGAGTACAAATCCACTTGTTAGTCACTGGAGGGTGGGTCGTAATCATACATGGGTTTTCCCTTCTTTATGTTTTCTTCTAGAAAAGGTAATAATTGTTGGAGTAGAGGGTCAATAACTGGTTCATCCTAAAAAGCTTCCCCTGATACGGAAGCGGGATCTTGAGCACACCCATGACTCTGCTATGCCGGTATGTGTTTTGACTTAGTAAATATGACTTAACGGCTTTCACAGCTGTGCAGTAGTGACTTTTCACCAACCTATGCAGATCTGTCTTTGAGGGCCTTAAAGAACACGGCGGAGTACACTCTCATGCTGTAGACAATCTTAGTTCAGTCTCACTGTACTTTTATACACAAATGTAACAAAGAAAGCGATGATGATCCAAGGAAGGTTGTTTGAGTTCAGAAAAGCGTGATTAGAAAAACATGTAAATGAATGCCAGTTAGCACACACTAACTAAATTGACACCATAGCCCTTTTCCAGAACTTTCTTAAGACAGACCAATGTAAGCACAATTGCCTGACACATAGTTTGTAGTTTATGTCTGGGAAAGCATGGAAGGGAGGCAGAAGGCCATCTCCACATTCACGGTACACTTTCACCAGATTGGGTTCTATAGCTATGTTCTGACACCCAACAAGAATAAACATGTCTTACAAATTGAATGTAAATGTTTAACACAGGAGGCATGACGTCATGTCCATGAACAATCCAGGGAGCAAAATGCCCTCTGCCTTTTTCCTGGAGCCTCTCTCACAGCTCCCAAGGCATTGTTTGCCATGTCATTCTTTTGTTCGTGTTCTGACAGTGCAGAAAGCTGCTTCTGCCTCTGAGCAGGAGTTTGTATGAAGCAAATATGGGTTTCAGTTTTGTAGAGGACCTCCAGTTGGTTTACAGCATATGCTTGGTGGTTACTGACCCTCAGTGAGTTAGCAAACAAAAAAGAGGACTGCTCAGGCTTTGAGGGAACTATTTTCTATTTTTCTTTGCAGACTTGTGTAATGCACCCTCATTTCTTTCTGAGCTGGTGACCTTGGTATACACTCTCCAGCCTTTATTTTGCTTTTGTGGATTTTCAGTGGCAAACTTATTTGCTATACAGACTCTGCACGCCAATGGAACAAAATGTACCTTACTTTGCAAAAGTCCTCATTTGAGTATTAACATTTAAAAATACCTAAAAGATTACTTTCAAAAGAATATTTACTATATAAGACAATATACGTAAGATGGAACAAGCATTGTAACTTATTTGATATCCAAGATTATAAAGATCTTAAATGTGTGTCCTCAGAAAGTTATAATTAGACACTTACATGTTACATCCTAGATTCTAACTTGGTTTCACAGAAAATACTAGCAGGTCTTCTGTCCTGACAATGACTGAGGACAAACTTCTGGCGCCATGACCTTTCTTCCCTTTCCCACGGGCTTCACACTATGATTTCATTCCAGAGAATGAAGCATAGGGCAGAAGAAAAGTCACTCTACAGAGAGAAAATTGTGAATAAATAGCATGTCTGCCAGGTGACCAAGGCCGGCATGACTCATAAGAAGTCATGTTGACAGTACGAACTCTTGAGGTGACACTGTGGTATTGTTTTTAGTGGTTTTCACTGGAAAAAAAAGTGCAAACTGCAGTCAAGCCTTCCTAGAGCATTCAAAAACCCAAGAGACATCCTATAAGACAACTGAAGAGGGCAAGGCAAAAAAGCCTTCAAAGGCAGGGAAAATCCATGAAACTCATGGCTTGAGAAACCAAGGGGATATGACAGACAACCATCACGGGTCATGGGGGTTAGGACTGTCTAAAACCAAAAAGACAGCCAATAAAAATTAGAGCATAAGAATACATATGAACTTTAAGAATAATACAGTCTTGGTTCATGAGTGGTGAAAATTATAACTATGTAATATGGTAATAATACAAAGTTTGGGTGGGAACTCAGTGTTATATTCTCAAGTGGTTTTGAAATCTTACTCCATTGATTTTATTTGTTGGAGGGAGGCCATTTGTTGGTTCCTGACTGCTCAGACCCAAAATAACCACACAGAAACTGTATTAATTAAATCACTGCTTGGCCCATTAGCTCTAGCTTCTTATTGGCTAACTCTTACATCTTAATTTAACCATTTCTATTAAACTGTGTATCTCCATGTGCCTGTGGCTAACTAGTAGGCTAAAGTTCTATCTGCCTCCAGCAGGGCTACATGGCTTCTCCCTGACTCTGCCTTCTTCCTTCTAGCATTCAATTTAATTTTCCCCTCCTAGCTCTGTTCCTCTATAGCTCTGCTATAGGCCCAAAGCCGTTCCTTTATTAACCAATGTTATTCACAGCATACAGAGGGGAATCCCACATCAAATAAGTGCTGTGTCTTAAGAAGTAGTTTTGTTGGGCTGGAGAGATGGCTCAGAGTTTAAGAGCACTGACTGTTCTTCCAGAGGTTCTGAGTTCAATTCCCAGAAACCACATCACAGCCATCTATAATAAGCTCTGGTGCCCTCTCCTGGCCTGTAGGGACACATGCAAGCAGAATTCTGTCTGCATAATTAATAAATAAATCTTCCTTTAAAAAAAAGCAGTAGTTTCTTCAAACAGATTAAGAGTTAACTTAAGGAATGGACAACACATATGAGCAACAACTATGAACCAGCAGTATAAAGAATTCTTACAAAGTATTAAAAAAGCTACAATAAATCAAAAGTTCAGAAAATTCCTAATAACTATACCAGAAGAAATCAGCTGTGCCAATAGTCAGTCATCAAAGACAAGAGAGAACTAGAATTTCATCGTTCATTACTGACAGCATCTACAGCTAATAAGCTGACCTGTCAGAACTAGATACTTCTGTAGGCATTCCCAGCCATGACTACAATGGATTGTGCTTGTAGAATTTCTAAATCTATGTTCCTTTTCTACAGAGCATCATGCCAGTACATATCAAAAGGCTTATTTATTTTATCCATGTTGTAGACAGTGCAACTCTAGCTACAACGAACATCCCAAACTAAATTTCTGATAATTAATATAGAGTAAACAAATTAAGTTCTTTTCATATTTATGTCTGACAAATATGAAAAACCTTCTGTATGAGACTAATTATAAGAGGAAGCAGTAAAGATTTATGACAGGGGAAGAATATGGAGAATATACATACAAAACTTTTTTTAAAATACATAAAGTGAAGGTCTTTTATAAAGACAAGTTAATATGAATTAGTAATTGACTATAAAGTGATTTATACATTCCTGAATGAGGGGTGAATCTATATTATCCATTTTATTTCTTTAGTAGAAAGAAATGTCTTTTTAATTAAAATATAATTGGTAAAATCATCTTTCTAATTCTGTCTGTCTTTAAGTTCACCTTTGTCAGTGTTTCTTCCCTGAAGTTACTGTGGGGAACTATAGGTGGGTTATGGCCCCTGAGCTGTGTTCTACCAACCCTCTTACATAAGCAGATGTCAAAGTCACAGGGAGAATCTTGTTTTCTAGGAGGCATATGAAGAAGAATTGTTGTATGAAATAAAATTGGGCAGAAAGACTTTAATCCTTCACCTTCTGAAATCAAGGTGAGTTGTCTTGTTCTGTTTCAACAGTTTCTTATAGCCCAGGCTATCCTCAAATTCACTACATAGATGAGGTTGACCCTGAACTCCTTATCCTCCTGCCTCTGCCTCCCTAGTGCTAGGATTATAGGTGTTTACTACCACGCTCATCTTAGATCACGGTAAGTTCTATGTGGTGGCATATCTTATAGGGGTAGATAATATAGTAGCCCCATTTTTGTACATACTACCAGTAATGTGAATTCCTCAAATCTTCGTAAATTCCTCCTCTTCAAATATAAACCTGTCATATCTTAGCAGCAAAAATCTTATAGATTCTGCTCTCTGTTTACTAATTTGCTCTTCCTATTTTGATGCTAGAGAGCATTTTGAGAACCATCTTGTCTCTCTGAGAAGACTATTAGCACACTGATACATACTTGAGTTCCTGTTCATTCTCAGTATGAGGGAAACTAAAAATTACAAAGAAATTTCTATGTGACCTTCGTCACTGTTGTTTCTCGTTTTCCTAAATATCTGTATAAAGTGTATGCATTAAAACAAACACAAAAACATGCTGAAAGGTTGTGATGCATTTCTTTGTAAGTTTAAGTTCAACTTATCAAGACACCATCTGCTGAAACTTTGGTTGGGATTTTATTGACTCTATAAATCAATGTGGAAAGATCTGGTTGGCAAGTCAAAAGGCTTCTTATTATGACTCAGTTTATTTAATACCCAAAGATATGTCTTTGGGTTTCTTTATCAGATTAGTAAAGTTCACTGGGAAGTGTTTTGGGATTACTTTGTCTTGGCACAAGTGGATCAGTGTATCGAAGATCTGAAGACAAACGGAAGGAGTCACATTTATACACACTAGTGGCATATCAGAAGCAGAAATTCTGTGCAATGATCAAAGTGTGGTTGACACTTGTTGGTTTTAAATGTTGAGCTATCCTCTCATGACTAGGTTTGAAACCTATTTGTACTTTACAAATTATTTTTCCAAAGTTTTAAGAATACTGCTTTGGTAAAATTGTCACAATTTTCCACAAATTTTCTGTTGTAGCATGTCTAATAGTATGAGATTCAGTTTATGAATGGTTTCCCATCAGCATGCTTGATATTGTTTATAAATGTGTGTGTGTGTGCGTGTGTGTGTGTGTGTGTGTGTGTGTGTGTGTGTGTACAGAAAAGGACTTCTTGAGATTTGAAGACATCTTTGAGGCTTTACAACCATATGACTGGCTTTGTGTGTAATGATTTTAGAATAAATAAATCTCATTACTTCTCTCTTTCAGGGAATTCCTTGCCTCAAATTACAGTGAGACGTACTACAATGTAAAGGGAAAGATGCACATCAAGCATCCGCCGATCTTGGTAACTTGTAAAACTTCCCTCTGCTCTTCTCTGAAACTATTACTTCCTGGTATGGTTTTAAACAGCAATGCCAAACTTACAGGCTATTTCAAAGCTTCTCTAACGGAACTAGCCCTGAGTCGACTACTCTTACTAAATGGTTTTAGGATGGAACAAAAGACCTGTTGAGCCCCGCAGGGAGCTGATCACTTCCTAACAAACAGAGCAAAGATTGTTTCCTATCTTTCTTTGCTAATATTTCTCAATATTCACTATGGTAATAAGTGAAAGAAGGCTGAAGCAGGAGACAAAATAAACATAGCATATCTTGATGGGATTGTAATTAAGTAAAAGGGATAAAGTCTAAGTACATGAAACAACTTTCCAAAGCTACACTGCTCTGTAATACCCACCCAGCCCATTGGTACATTATCATGAATGTCTTCTCTTCATTCTCCAGAGGAAGCTTTTCATCAACCATTACTACTATTCTAGAGTTAGAGAATCTACCCTTTCCTTCCTCACCTTTGCAGAACTCTCTATCTATATCCCTTAAACAAGAGAATGACTTACTCGGCCCAAATGTAGCCTTTAAAACCCCTATTTCCTCTATATAAATCATCTTTAAACTTCTTTAAGATCTATATCACCATGCTGGCTTAAAATAGAGGACAAAAGGAATACAGACTAGCAAGTTCGAGGTACTTGGAAAGCCAAAGTGTCACCTATGGGCTGATGAGCCGACAGAGGATCTGAAGAGTCGTTGCCTGATGGAATTACAGAGAGCAATGCACCAAGCAGGAGTAATGAAGACGCCAGCTGGACTGAAGCAGAGAAACAAGAGAGAAGAGCATTGGGGAGGAAAGGCTGGAGAGCAAGATCTAATTTTAGAAACATGGAAAGTTTGGCTTGATTTAATAGGCAGTGTGGGAAACAGCAGAACTTTGTCAAGGATTTGAGGATAACAGGTGTCATATTTATAAGGGAAGGAGTCATATTTGTAAGAGAAGGAGTCATATTTATAAGAAAAGGATCATATCTGAAACTGGTATCATCGCCTAATAGATAAATGTATGAGAAAATAATTTATTTTGGGTTTACCCAACGTAGTCAATCAATTAGAATAAAAGGTCTCTAAATCAGGTTCAAATGTCTTAAACAAATGTCATGTAGAAACTCAATACAAATGTCACTTATGAAATACTGGCTTATTCTCAACAGAAATTGCTAGCTACCAGCATTTTTCCAGTTCCGGTATTGATACCTGCCTTAACTGACTTTTCTGTTTTCGGATCACTGCTTTTACCAAGGGTCCATCATACATGAATTCGATTCTGCGGCTAGCATCAGCACTTGCAATGGTCTGAGGTAAGGCAGAGTAGTTTCCTAACTCATGTCCTAGAGATTTCAATGGCAGCCACTTGGCTGATTTATTTTCACTAGTCTAGTGCGTTTGAAAGTTAGTGGGAAGGGGTGCCGTGTGCTCTCAGTCTTGCGTGTGAACTCCAGCCTGTGCCTTATGCTCAATAGCAAGATGCCTGAAACACGGCCCTCAAGAAGGTGAGTCCAGCACAGGATGGAAGGATTCAGAGCTGGTCAATTCCAGAACACTAGCGTGCACTCTCCTATCAGAGGTCGGGATGCTGAAAGCATGCAGCTGCTTAAGCACACAGAACTTACAAGTATTCAGCTGATTCCCCAGTTCTGACTCAGGGGTCTGTGGGTGTTCCAGTCATTTTTCTTTATACTATGCCAGGCCCATTCTGGTTTAGAAAATAAAAAGTTAGAAATAAAGCTTATAATTTTTCTGTCAGTTTCAGACTTAAGTATAAGAATGGATAGAGATGTGAGAAGAGATGGAAGGCAAAAAGGAAAAAAAGTTCTGTTTTCATTTTTCTTGACTTTCTTTAAGGAGCTCCCAGAGTGCTCATGAGTAAGAACCTCTTTTATGACAAAACAACCAGGCAGTAGTATCTGTACCTTTAGATACCTACTCTACAATTAGCACATGATAAATTTATCAAATGTATGCAAACACTTTGAGGCAACCACAGATGCTGCAGTAGTGGGTATTTGCTCCGCCCATGACCTTGGACTATCTGACCCCATAGAGGTGGTACTTCTCCTGACTTCTTAAAAGGAAAGAGGGAGAGGCTCGCTCTCCTTTGGATGAAAACAGTTTTCTGCCTATGCTCTAAGCAGAAATCATGCTGACAAGCTTTTGAGGACAAAGATTAAGTTGACTCAGTCAAAGGCCACGTGCTGGGTCACTTGTTTGCTAGCAACATCACCGAGCTCAGGAAGTCTGGGTCTGGTAGTTTCCCTTTCTGAGAAGGCTAATGTTAATAAAATAGAGAGGGAAAGCTACAGATTTGAAATGTTGTGTTACCATTTCCACAGGGGCTTCTTCAGAGTGAATGACCAACGGTATCTCATTGAACCGGTGAAATACTCAGATGACGGAGAGCATTTAGTGTTCAAACATAACGTTAAGACGCCCTATGCTACCAATTACTCCTGTGCAGGGCTCAATTTTACCAAGAAGTCTGCTCCAATAGATGTTAAAAACATCAAAGAGCACAAACTGGAAGTGAGTATTCCAAATCTTCTTTAGTTTAAGAAAAAAAAATACTTCAGATTTCCTTTATGATCGATCCCTCAAGAAAAAGTCTGTGCACACAGCTAGTGGAACGCAGGTCCTCTTCTAAACTGGAAACTCATGATCCAAAGGCTAAACTTCAAACTTCTTCCTATCTATGTAGAATGTATTTTTTCCTCTTCTGCAAATTCCAGTTTGTTCCATCAGTTTCAATAAAGGAAAAAGCTTCTCATCCTCTTTATAGAATGGCAGCGTTAAGGCCGCAAGCACCTGGAAAAGGAATGATTGCATTACCCTAGCCTACTCTTTCTTACTGCTTTGGGAGAAACTGTTGACTCACCTCTTACATCAGACTCAATGTTATGATATGTTAAGCTAAAAGACAACCAAGGATGATAACAGGTTTAGTTTCTGGTTCTTATGGCAGATCTCTGAAAAAGACTGTAGTAATAACCTTGACATTGAGCCAGCATAAACCACAGGCCCACTAGATCAACTAGTTAGTAAAAATTGCTTCAAAACAGTCAGCAACAAACCACAGCACTGAAGTCTGGGTTTACTAAGTAAATTACGCTTATTATTTAAATTAATCCCAGAATTTGCTCACTGATACAGACTGGTGAGATGCCTCCATGGATAAAGAAAGGTGTTTGACACAAACCACGAAGGTGGAACTTGAGTTCTATGCCTGGAATCTTCAGGAATGTAGAAGGAAAGGACAGATGCCACTAAGTTGTCCTCGGACTTCTACACATGTGCTTGCCATATGCACCTGCTGCCAGCACACACACACACACACACACACACGCATGCATGTACATACAGAAATAATAATAAGTAATAAAAAATTTAAAATCTCTGTTCACACCAAAATTATGAGGCAATGTATCAACAATTTGGGAATGAGGCATGTCTGTGATTTATTGTCTGTGGCTTGTCATAGGAATTAGGACAACTTCACTATAATCTATTATTAGTGGATCTCAATATTAATGAATGAGAAACATGACTAAAACAAACCATGAGTGGTACTCATCTTCCTTTGCTGAATCTTTTAAAGTCATCCTAGGTCTAATAGTCAGGTAAGGAGATACAGAGGAAGATGCTGGGAGGATTAGCCCATCTAGATTAATGGTGCCTCATTTCACAGTAGAAGGACATTTTCTATTTGCATTTTTGCTGATTTCCTTAAACATCTATGCACACTCTGAGGTACAAAAAAATAAATATTCATTTGTTTTACATAAATAATTCAGAAGTTGGAATACTAGAGTCATATGCAATGTGCCTAATATTTTAGCTCTTTCCCACAGCATTAGACCTTCCCTGTCTTCTGTTTGGTTCATTCTTTCAGTGCTTTGTCATTGCTGGAGAATTCTGGGTAATTCCTGTTGAGCCAGCAGGATTCTTCCCCTGATTATTTATAGCCTTCTAATGTGCTCTTGAAAGCCTATGATTTTTTCTATCATTTTCATTCATGCTTATCATTTCTATCTCTATACTTAGAGTATTTTCAAACAATTTTTATCATAGTTTATCATGGTTTCTTTATTGAAATTTATGTAAATTCACCCAGTACTTTATATAATAATCTTCACTGAAGTTCAGTATATCAATTTAAACAAGAGCTGTGCTATTTAAAATGTACATAACAAGTCGAAATTTTTTTAATACAAGGGAATACAGGTAATAATGAAAGAAACTTCTAACAATTTGGTTTTGTGAAAATGATTCCTCTTTGGACAGATTTATAAAACCTTGAACATTCATGCGGCATTGGCTGGCCTTGAAATATGGTCAGCTGGAGACAAGATAGAAATTGCATCAAATCTAGAAACTGCCTTATTGCAGTTTTCAACTTGGCAAGAAACAGTTCTCAAAAAAAGGAAGGATTTTGATCATGTGATTTTACTGAGGTATGTAATTATTCTATTTTCCTTCACATATTAGGGTTATTATTTTTATTTAAAAAGAAAACAGAGCTCCGGAGATGGCTTGGTGGGTCAGAGGGCCAACTATAAAAATATGAGGTCCTGAATTTGAACCCAAGCCCCTATGTAAGAATTAGGTATAGCCATGCACTTTTTTTTAATCTCTTGTGACCCCAGCACCGTGAGTCAGGTAGAGATAGGAGAAACATGGGAGCTTGCTGTCCACCAACCCTAACTCCAGGCTCAGTGGAAGACCTGTCTGGAGGAAGTAAGGCCATAGTCTGATAGTGCTGGACACTTGATACCCTCTTTTGGTCTCTCATGCCCACACGTGGGCATACATATATGTACACGCATGTGCAAATAAACCACACACACTCAAACACATAAAAGAAAAAATAGAATAGAACAAATAAATAATTTACAATAACACAAAGTTATTTATTTGGGGATTTTTTATTATATAAGAAAAGAATTATGAGTATAGAAAAATATTTAGAATATTTAAAATAAGTAGAATATTTAGTAATAATTTTTGCTAATACTAATTAAGAATGTAAAGAAAAAATATATTCTAAAGCAGAGTTGAAAATGTGCCAAAGCAAGGATAAGCTGGCAATTTCCTATCACCATCCAAAGCCAGCTCCTCTCTAATATTCCACTAAATCTGGCTTTCTGGACTATCTGATCTGATAAGTTTATCCTGCTATAGCTTCAATATCCCTACATACAAGTTTGAGAGAATCTACTTAATTATTAATTCCCCTGTTCAATATATCTAGCATTACACTTAGCCTAGAGGAAAATGATGAATACAGGAATGAAATTCATAGGCTCTGTAATAATAAGCCCCTTTGCGATCTAAATCGATTTCACACTCTGGGAGAGCTGCCTGAGAACTGTAGTAGCTTCCAGCTTGTTGTCTGATGCTGCTAAAGTTACATGTTAGAGAAACACCCACTCCACCTACCTGTTTCTCTGCCTGTGATGCCAATATCTCAAATCTAGTCTGCGAAGCCTCTCTCCAGGGTTAACTAGAGCTGGGCTTTCAGGCCGAGTTCAGAAGCAAGCAGTTCTAATGAGTGTCATGAGATGTCCAGTCCAGTCATGTAGTAGATTGATGAGAGTGAGCCAGATATCAGCTCTCATCTGATGGGCCCAAAGCACTTCTCTTCAGGAGTGTACCTTGGGTGTAGACACTCATACACTGTCATGACCAAAAATGATAGGGGATGAAGCACAGTAAAACATCATCATAAACTTCAGGGTGGGCAGGTTGGGGCCCCTATCTGTACATTAATGTTTAAATATGTATTTATTATTTATGGGGTGTGTGTGTGTGTGTGTGTGTGTGTGTGTGTGTGACACAGTGCATTTGTGGAGGTCACAGAACAATTTTCAAGAGTCATTAGATCCTGGGTATTGAACTCAGGGTGTCAGGCTTAGAGAATAGTGCCTTTACCTACTGACTTAATCTTAAGCCATGTGTGAATTTTTAGAAGACATAACATTATCTAAATAGGTATAATGGAGAATAATATTTTATTTTAATAAAATAATTTTGCTTATTTCACAGGTAACTTTTCAGATCAATAAATTATTTGAAACAGGGCCTTAAAGTACACTGTTCACAATTCATCTGGACATTGTATCTGGGACTTCTTATGCACTGAGTTATTGAATGTTTTCCACCTATAGTCACATAGATATAGAAGGGAAGACAATGCATGTGACATTATAAATGTTTATGTTTAAATTCAGATGACTTTGAGAGAAGTCAGCCTCTGGCCTGTCCTTCACATTTCCCATGTTCTTCCAAGATCTGCAAAGACTGGCAAGCCCAGAATACTATGTTCCTCTAAGAAGCACAGCCAAACTTTGACACATTTAACACAGGGATAGAAATAGAGTGCATCTTCTTAATTAAAACAATAAAAGGCTGAAACTAGGTCCTTCATCTCACCTTTGTTCTTGTATTTGAATTTCCTGATTTTTCTAAGTGTTGTCTTCTAGATCATGATGGCTCTATTTACAAATGCCCAAATCTAAGCACTGTTCTCAAGTCAAGTGAAAATTAGATCCCTACAATGTAGACATCTATAACTTTAGAGATTATGGGAATGGCCTTATTTTTATACAATGGGGCATTTAAATGTTGGAGTAGACCTATCATTGCCCCTTTATGTTTCTATAATTGATAAATGACTTTAAATGTTATTAACCATAATCAAATAATTTTGGTTCTGAGAGCATCCACTACAACATATTTCCCTCCCAAACACTTTAAAGTTTAAGTGATTGGCTTATTGTAGTTTTTTGTTCGTTTCTTTGTTTTTGTCATTTAAATTGTTTTATTCAAAGTTAAGTACAAGGTATACAAGAATTGAGAAAAATGAGATTCTCTTTCATTTTTTTCTTAGAAAATGTTCATTTTTTTGTTTTCCAATTTCATGCTAATACCCCCTTTAGTTTTATTCAGTGTCTATAGGTTTGACCTGTATCAACTCAGGTCATCCATGGTGCCCATTAACTTCAGAAATGAGAGGACTGTTTCCAGAGCAAAAGGTGACCCCTGTGGTGGTTCACTGCAGTTTGAATTTGGTGTTAATGAAACTGTTCCATCAGATTTAAAATAAGTATTCTTGTATCTTGTTTATAGTGGGAAGTGGCTCTACACACCTATGCAAGGAATTGCTTACCCAAGAGGAATGTGCCAAACCTTGCATTCCTGCAGCATTGTTAAGGTGGGTCTAAAACATTTCTAACATTGTACCATTTACCCAAATATTAGAGTGAATTTTCTATATCTAACTGAAACACCTTGAAAAGCCATGTGTGATTTGTATTTGACCTCTGTTTTCCAAGGTATGTCATGAAGAGACCTATCTTCCCTTTAGTAAGTGAGAATAACAAATGTGTCTTATGAAAAACTGTAGGGGAAGAATGAAGGTAAAACACAGTTCAAAGGTCAGAAGGACAGGTATGAAAACCACCACAGTGTATTCTGTAACTGTAAAACTCTTCCATGTATTAAACGTAACTACTTATAAGAACAAGTAAGGTTCATGCCACTTAGAGTGATTTAATTGCTTTTAAACTGAAATAAACAAGTACAAAGGCCACTTAATTTGTCATATCAAGACAACCTTGAAAATAATGTTCAGCAAGTAGAGCACCTATGAGCTATTGTCTCTCCTTGCTTGTGCGACCTTTATTAAAGGCTCAAAGCTTCCAGTAAATGGTGTCCATGTACTCTATTAGAGACCTGGTTGAAAACATGAAGGTTTGTATTTATTTCCTTATCTGCATTTATTTCTCCAGCTTAGTCTTGCTGGGAGCCAAGCTTAAAATAACTAGTATTTATTCAAATAACCTAACCTGCTGGTTATTTTATAATCACTTTCATGACTATAGATTTGTCTTTAGTATCTGAACGAGATAAGGTCTGCCTATGAAGTCTATTTACCCCAAATGAAGCTATTACTTTTTCAATTATCTTAGCCAAACCAAGAAACCTTTGAAACTTCATATGAGCAAAGATGAAATGAATAAATTAAAGGTGACCTATTAACTTTATCATAACTGGATAGCCTATGCCTCTTTGAATTTTTCTTATGAATATATAGATTAGAGCATGAACAGGATCTCTGAGGCCAGGCAACAATCAGTTTTGCCTTGGATTTAAAGTTCTGCCTCCCAGAGGTTTCTCATGACAGAAACTCCCTTTACAGGATTATGTAGATTTGTTGCTCAATACAGATCAAGACAGATCAAAAACAAGAACGCCAAACCTCTCAGTTGAAGCCCTGGAATATCTAGTACAGAAAAGACACCAACACCACCCATAAAATAGTGTAGGACATTTTTCTTAAGTCCCCATGGGCTTCAGTAACAAAATACCAGAAACCGAGGAGGTTGTAAGTCATGGAAATGTATTTCTCACAATTCTGAAATCTGAGAAGTCCAAGGCAAGGATCTAATCCATTTGTAACTGGCAAGGGTTCACCTCATGGCTGAAGGTTGATACCTTCTCATCATGTCTCCCACAGTAGAGTAGAGAGAGATGTTTCTTCAGAGCGTGTTTGGTTAGGACATTATAACCACAGGTGAGGAGCTTGCCGTCTTTGCCTTAAACACTGCAGAACTTTGAGCTTAAAGTTTCAGAACATAAGTTTGGGAAGGACAGCACAGTCAGGCATAGTAACATTAGTTAACGATTTTAACTGTTTGGAAAACTGAGTCTCTGCCAACACAACAAATAGGAGTGTGCTGTGCATCAAAAAGTTCGAGTCAGAAATATGTAGAAGGTCATTTGCCCCATTTCCATTATAAATTATAGTTATGGACCATTCCCTTCCCAAATCCATGCTGACTAAGATTTAGAAATTGAGCCTTTCAAACACTGACTTAAAGTGATACCTATGTACTACTCTGGGGTCTTTTACAGACATCTCTTATGGCTGTGTTTTTTTGTTTGTTTGTTTTGTTTTTTCAATCAGGATCTTCTACCAGATGTAAATATAATCGGGAACAGAATGGCACATCAGCTGGGGCATAGCCTGGGCATGCAACATGATGAGTTTCCATGTACTTGTCCTGTGGGGAAATGTGTGATAGGCAGTAGTGGAAGGTGAGCCTCTGATAATACACATAATAAATTTACCTTATATATATATTTTTGAAAAAAATTTCATATAGTATGTTCTGATCACACGTTCCCTTCCCCAAACCACAACTTCTCCCACTTCCTCCCCACCCACCCAACTCTATCCACCCTCTCTTTAAAAGATAAACAGGAAAAAAAATCCAAATAAAACGAACTAAAAAAACAAAGCAAAAACGTAAGAAATACAAATACAAACAAACCAAAATCCCCAAGCCCTTAGAAACACAAAATTGAAAACCATAATATACAAACAAAAGACCAATAAAACAAATGTTCAAGCAAAGACAACAAGAGTCTACAAAACTATATTTTAATTTGTTTTCTGTTGGCCATTTACTGCTGGGCAGGGTACCCTTAATTACCCTTAAGTACCCTTTGAGACTCCTTTGGAGAAAACTCTTTTTTTTTTTTTGCAAGTAGCTGTCAATAAGAGATTGTGCTACAATATACAATGAGTGGCTTACCTTGTTGTCAGGACTTGGTCCTGTGCATCTTTGGACTCCTTTGAGGCAGAAAAAAAATAAGAAAATTTTCTGTTCATACCATGGGTTTCTTATGGATGTTGGTTGATTAAATGATAGAATGTTGGGGCTGGAGAGATGGCTCAGTGGTTCAGGGCACATATTGCTTTTGCAGAGGATCTACGATTACTAGCATCCACATTAGGAAGCTCACCACCACCTGTAACTCCAGCTCCAAGGATTCTGATTCCCTCTTGTGGCCTCAGTGGGTACCTGTACCCATACCTGCACACTGACACACACACACAAATATATATAATTTTAAAACAAATAAATATTTTCAAAATGATGAAAAATAGGTAAAGCTCAAAATTCAGTGGCTGTCACAGAGTAGAACTGTGATATGTAGTATCTGATATCAAACTAATAATATTATCAAGGCCATAGCAACCCCATTTAATGGACTCAAGTCTGTAAAAGTCCTTCTGTTTTCAATCACTGAAGGTAATCAAACCAAATAAAGGAGTGAAGCATTGTTTAAAGAGGGGCATTTAGAAGTCATAGAATGTTTCTAACATTATTAAGGAGTTTATTTCCACAAGTATAATAGAGAACTACTCCATCCCAGGCACCATGTTAACTTACTGTTATTTTTATAGAATTGAACTCTATGTCCTCCTTGACTTGGTTGAGAAGTTTGTGATTTTTCAGGGATGGTGAATCAGATTTATATTCTTATGTGGTTGAATTACAAGGGGCACAATTAGAGGCTAGAGAGATAGCTCAGTCCTTAAGACCACTTGCTGCTGTTACAGAGGATTGGGGTTCAATTGCCACCATCTATATGAAGACTTATAACCATCTTTAGCTCTAGTGACAGGGATCCAACACCCATCCTAACCTCTGCAGGTACTCGCACATAGTCATAGATATACAGACAGACAGGCAAACACTCATAACAAAAAAGTAATGTTTTTTAGAGGGTATTTGTTGCACAACTAGTAAGTAATAAGGAGCTGTAATATGGTTCTGCTCTCATAGTTGGCATTTGTATTTCTTTCCCAGTCTTGTCTCAGATGCAACAAGAAAAAGTTGCTGGCTTTGGACAGGGATCCATTTGCCCCAGCTTCCTTCATTTGATAAACTTTCATTTTTACCTTATCTCTAGCATCCCTGCAATAAAATTCAGTAAATGCAGCCAAACCCAATACCAGCAATATCTGAATGATCAGAAGCCAGCGTGCATATTCAACAATCTACTTCCTGCTGATTTTATTGAGTACCCATTTTGCGGGAACAAGAAGGTAGATGAAGGAGGAGAGTGTGACTGCGGATCAGTTCAGGTATTTGCAAATGATGTCATATTTAACAAGGTTGGTGTTCGGCTGGAGTCTCAGCAGACAATGTTCTCGGTGAAGCCTTAGGAAGCTGTTCCTCTTGTTCATTTGGAGTTCGGCTGTTGAGGCAGCCTCATTTCAAGCCTTTTTAGGAAATCTCAAGTCATATGTGATGACCTTGCTGGAGACCAGCAGCATTCCATTTACCTAGCTTACATGTTAACTGCCTTGTCTTGTGGGAAGTATCCTTAATCCAGATCCCTCAGGCACACATAGTAGGTGGTAGTCATTCTATAACATTGCCCAGTCAGTCAAGCTTTACTTAGAGCCTTGGGAAGCTTGTCTATATCATAGCTGGGCAGTTGTAATTATAGAAAAGTCTCTTTTAGTAGAAAGATAAAAGGCCTCCAAAGTTTTCATATGCTTATTGAAGTTTAGATCATTTAGATAAGCCTTGAAAGCAAATTTTCAAGGAATTCTTAGTCTGCTTTTAGAAGCTATTTCTTCTAGAAACTCACCAAATAAATGTGTGTCCTCCACTGCTTTTGCCTCAAATGAACAAGGGTATGTAACCCTCTGGAGATGTGTTAAAATATGAAGCTAGTAGTCCTCCAGTGTAGCTTCGGTTTACGGGCCCCACGGATCTGCTGAGATTGCACTCTGAATACAATGTTTTCTGTGTTGGCTCTAGACACTGCCCAGTTCAAAGTGCCATAACAGGACAGCAACCAAGGGATACTATAATGAGGGTGGGGCTCACCTGCCCAGAGAACTTGAAAACTGATCTTCAATGTCTCAGATGCAACAAGAAAAAGTTGCTGGCTTTGGACAGGGATCCATTTGCCCCACACATGTTTTGGAATAGCCCAGAGCTCTGTTTTAATGTTTGGAGTCTTTAACTGATCAGATGTAGACAGACAACTGCCTCGAAGTTTCAATTTTGTTCAAGAAGACAGGACACCTAAGTGTGACTATTTTATTGTTATAATATAATAATGCATTGGGAGAGTCTCTCTCTCTCTCTCTCTCTCTCTCTCTCTCTCTCGAGAGAGAGAGTGTTCAGGTTGAAATCCATGTCATCTCAAGACAGAGGAAAGATCTTTAGACACTATGTTATCTCACATCAGACTTTAGCATCTGGAAACAACTGCAGCTGGGAGGTCACTGTCTTTGGACTCTTCCCACCAATGAGAGTTCATAAACTGGGAATTACTGCAGGAACCTGAGAGAAGGCAGCGAAGTGGAAGCCCCCAAGGCAAGCTGCACCTGTAATCTGATTCACATCCCTAAGCCAAGGGTCCTGCATTTCTATGGAGCTCTTGAAGGGGTGCAAGTAATTAGATCATCAAATAGGAACCAACACAGGAACCCATTTGTGACGATGTCTCCATTTTCCTCTTACCAGGAATGCACCAACCCTTGCTGTGATGCACACAAATGTGTCCTGAAGCCGGGATTCACTTGTGTGGAAGGAGAGTGCTGCAAATCATGTCAGGTGAGACCCTTGGCTCCCGAGGACTGCTGTGTTTTCAGTTCTGGTGTGTGGAATAACAAAATGCTCTCTGGCCCTGGTTGGCCCTGCAGTCATAATTCCAGAATGCGGTGTCCCTTGTGAACACCCAGGAGTATTTCATCTGAAATAGCCTGATGTCTGAACAGATGGTGCTCTGGTCCAGGTAGTAGAGAAGATGGTTAGCATCTTGGTGTTTTTAGAAGTCAAATCACGTGACCAACACTATCCTTACCCATGTGTGGATCAGTATCAGTCTAACCTCAAGTGGGACGGAAATCGATATCCCAACAACATCTCATCTAAAGATGAACAGAGCATACATAGACATTAGATGCCCAGGAATAGAATTTTTAAAAATGGCCAGAAATTCAGATAGCTCCAAGGAATTTTCTTACACTTATTTGACTCTACTGAATAACAATTGTAAGCTCACAAAGGAAATAATCATTTTATGTATCTTCAACTCTTCCTAGGAACCCCACACATTTAAGAGAATACCTTTGTGCACTTCCGTGAACAATGAGGGGCAGGGTATTGTTACAGTTTATGTGGTGGAATATTATCTGTTGGTGACAGAGATTCTGTGTTATGCACTAGATGGGTAGGGATTCATTGGAGTGACATACCAGAGCAAGGAAGGCAGAAAATATAAGGTAAACGAAAACATCTTCCCATTTTACCATTTTTTGTCCATGTCAGCTCTGCCTAAGGCTTTTGTAATACCAAATTTCAAAACCATCATCTTGGACTGGAGAATTGGCTCAGTAGTTAAAAGCTCTGACTGTTTTTGCAGAGGATCCAGGCTAGGTTCCCAGTACCCACGCAGCAGATGTGACTCTAGATCCAGGGATCTGGTGCTCTCTTCTGGCCTCTGTGGGTACCAGGCATGAATTCATGCAGGCAAAACACTCAGACACTTAAAATAAATAAAGCTTTTAAAAATGCTTCCCTGTCTTCTCATTCTTAAAGCCACATAAAAACCATGATCTCTACAGGTGATAATAATCCTTAGCATCAAGAAGGAAGCCGTGAGCCTGTCTCTCACAGATCAATTAAGTACGTCAACTTTCTGCCTGTATTCAGTTTCACGAACTCACACATCAAAGATTCCAATACCTGTTTCTCTTCAACAGATTAAGAAGGAAGGGACCATATGCAGGCCAGCGAAAAAAGAATGCGACTTTCCTGAAATGTATACTGGCCACTCCCCTGAGTGTCCTAAGGACCAGTTCCAGGTCAACGGGTTTCCTTGCAAGAATGGCGAAGGCTACTGCTTTATGGGGCAGTGTCCCACTCCGGATGATCAATGCTCAGAATTGTTCAGTGATGGTGAGAGACAGTCACAGGGTTGAATGATCAAGACAGTAGTTGGTATTTCTGTTACTATCTAAGAATTTGGGATATAATTGGAGATAATATAATTTGTGATATAGTTTCAAGGTGTCATCTAGCACATCACTGGCTGCAACCTCTCTTGCTGATTTTACTTCCCAAGCAATTGATTGGCTCTGCATCAGAGCTGCTCTGCACCTGTCCCTCCTACACATTTCTCTATTCCCACTCCAAACCTTTTATATTTCTCAATAATTTATTGACTTCTTTTCACCGTACCATCCTGTGGCATGATTTGGCAAGCTTAACTGCATTAGGAAATGAAGTGCTTTATGATTCTCAGTGTTCATTTTTTTTTCTTTTCACCATGTAATTTTGAACTCCAGGAGCACAAGAGAGTCACAAGAGAGTCTTTGCTACAAGATAAATAAAAAAGGAAACAAATTTGGATATTGCAATAAAAAGGGAAACACATTTGCTCCCTGTGACAGAGAAGTAAGTGCCCCATGGAAATAGATGTTCAGGAAAGCGTATTAAGAACTCATAAGAACTCCATTTGGAAAGCTGTTATTCTCATTTTGCTGAGAATTAGAAGGAGCATGGAGAGCCCAGACCCCTGGCTTCATCAGTTGAATTTGCTCTCCGAGTTTACTAGTTGGGGTCCTGGAAGAGAAAGAATAAAGAAGGGGTAACACGGGTGGAAAGAAAGAGAGGAAAAGAATGCTACCAAATCAGGGAAAACAGGAATGGAAACCATGCTTTAAAAGGGGGTAAATAAAAGAGAGAAAAAAAGCAGCAAAGGCCTCTAAAGAAGCTGGAAGTGAGACTGGTCTCCGTGAGTTAAATTCCCTTCCGGGTCCGTAGGCTGCGGTTCTGTGTGACCTTTCATGTGCGACAAAATAGGGACTGAGCTGAAAGGAGCAATCCCAGAATCCTGCAGTCAAGCTCCCTGTGGCTTCTATAGACACCATGCGGAAACGGAGTGTCCCTCATTTCCCTCTCAGCCCCTTAATTTCAGGGGCAAACCCTCCGTGCAGTGGGTGCTGAAGAGCCGCGGCCCCTAAGCTTGCTAGAATTAGTTATTATAAAGAACAGCTCTTAGTGTTCCCACTAAAGTTATGCTAATCAAAATCACTAACAAATATCCTTTGTTAGTTTTAATGAATATTGCATTTTAAGAACTGAGAATTCTTTCAGTGATTATTTCACACACTTTATCTATTCAGATCAGTTCTTAGAGTTTGGGCTTTAAATGTCTGAGATCTTTCTCGGTCTACCAGGGTCCTGGAAACTGCCAACCAATGGGGTTTAGAGGAAAGCGGCTCGGCTGGTTGTCTGATCTCTGAAACGTTGGTTCCTGGTTCTGAGTCTGAGAAACTTCTACTTTTCCTCCAGAGATCTCAAATGTGGAAAGATCTACTGCGCTGGAGGGCAGCGCTCGTCACTCCTCGGAGAGAATAAAGTGTATAGCCTAACTAATCAGAAGCAGAATGTGACCATCAAATGCAAGACCATGTTTTTAAACCACAGTTCTGGGCCTGGTTAATTCTGGAACAAAATGTGGAGACGGAATGGTAAGTGGAGAGGACCCCTGCTCGCCAACATCATGACCCATCTGCTGGGATGGACTCCAGATGGGTTTCTATGTGGAGAAACAGAGGGAAACAATGGCCACATTTCCTGTTACTTACTGAAGGAGAGGATAGTGATAATATGGTAATATTATTCTTGCTTAATTGCGGTTATCCTAAATTATATGTAATTGGTATAAGTATGCTTAATAGTATCTTAAAATAGGCATCTAATGAAATTATGCATGACTTCTACTCCAGTTAATGTTACTGATGCCAGCAAGCACTCTGCCTTTTATTCCTTCCACCACGTTGACGGACTACGTACTAGAGTTTCGGTAATTAGGTTGGATTCCCATGGCCTGCAGACCAGTGTACTTGATAATGTCAGACACAGAGCCCAGCCACAGAAATGCTTACCGGGGGCTGTGGAGACCGGAGCATACTGGATCTAAAGGAAGAGAGCTGGCTACTCTCAGAGTATTGGGGCTATTCAGATTTCAGCTTGACTCACTACACTTAATTTTAAAAAAAGAGAAAACAAGGAAGACGTTTTACTCTATATTCCAGATTTTAGTAATTATTATGGCCCATACTTAATTATTATGCATATCTGTTGGGTGCAGTATAATCTTTCAGCACATATGTAGCATGAGTAATAACCAAATCTGAGTAATTAGGATAGACACCTCTTTGACAGCTGACCATTTTCTCATGTTGTGAACATCCAAAACCCTCTCGTCTAACTATGTTAAAACATTCTGTGAGTTATTATTAATTACAAACACTCTGCCATAAGATCCACTAGAAATTATTATTCCTGGTTAATTGAATATTTAAACATATTATCTTGAGTCTCCCTTTTCCTTTTTCTGGCCTCCCCACCAGCCTTTGGAAACCGCAATCCAGTTCACTGCTTTTTTTTCCCTTTTTTTTTTTATTAAAAATTTCCACCTCCTCCCCTCCTCCCATTTCCCTCCC
>LOEQ01001902.1:432508-453698 GCA_001685075.1 Bramus lutescens
TCCTTGCTCATGTTCTCCCTCCTTCTGCTCCTCATTTGGACCTTGGGAGTTCAGTCCAGTGCTCCAATGTGGGTCGCTGTCTCTATCCCCATGGGAGCTCACCAAGGCCAGCGGGACTGGGACTGAAGGAAACCTTCACTGCTTCTTAAGATCAATGTTCTTAGCTTTTGTGTGTGATTGAGAATTCCTGCACTGTCTCAGATGTGAAATTCCCAACCTGTGTCTGACATACCTCACATAATCTGCCTCCCACACTTACTCAAGATGCCATGATGACATGCTTTTATTCATTTTGCAGCTAAGCTCTTCTCTGTTATATGTTTGGCACACTTTTATGTCTGTGTATTGGTGGACACTTAGGTTGAGTCCCTATCTTCTTTAGCATGAATAATTCTTCAATAAGCATGAGAGTACAGAAAAGTCTTTTTTAGAAAGAAATTCCTGCATAAACACAACACGGGGCTCTTGGTTCCCATCTGCTTGTTTAGAGTACAGTACTAACAGGACAAAAAAGAATGAGGCACAAGAGAAGAGGAGGGAAGAGAAGAATAGTGAAAGATTAGAGAGTAAAAGAGCAAGAAAGGAGATCAGATAAAGAGACAGAGGGGAGAGAGAGAAAGGGGTGTTATTCTACCCATTGGTATAGGAGAATTGAAACTGTCTTTGGGGTTATCTTTGTTTGACTAAACACGCAAAGTTGGTAAACCAAAGCAAGACATTTCTCAGTATTATATCAAGTGAGCTTGTGATTCCCCTCAGGGAGATTGACACGGGTGCCACAGGTACTGCATCCAACATGCGACTAAGCCACATAAGAAGGAACGCATAATTCCATCTGTCAGTGTAAAATCACGTGTCCCCAAGCTGTGTCACTCTAATTCCTGCCGATTGCTTCCCCTCTAGGTCTGCAGCTATGGCGATTGTGTACGAATGGAAAAGGCCTACAACCCCAGCAGCTGCCCCTCCCAGTGTGAGGAAAACGCTGTAAGATTTCATTGCCTCTTAAAGTAGTGTCTCAGCATCCTTTTTTCCCTTACCTTAGTCCTCACTCTTGAGCCTGTGTGGAAGTAAGCTTATTCTTTTAAAGAGCTATATATTTTCTTTACATTTTATGTATACTCAATAAGATCAGTGCAAAGAGACAACCCGGATATTAGTAAACACAGACATTACCAATGTTAAAGAGAAATAATTTATTATCTATATTGATAATTTAGAAACCTACTTTTGTATATACATATAAAGCTTAAATATTAAGTTTAAATTTTAATTTTTCCTAATGGCACTTACAGTTAAGTTGCACCAGTATCAACATCACCCCAAAGGTTTTGTAAAAACACGTACATTCTAAATTTGTTTTCAGCTCAACACTGCTCAATGCTATTGGTTTATATCTGGGTGGAACATCGTCCTGAAACCCAGCTATCACTTAAAATTTATTAAGCTATATATCAGATACTCTTTCAAGTACTAGAAATCTATAGTTATGGATAAATGGATGTATTGGCCTGATGAAAAACTAACATTAGCAGAAATGAGCTGCAAAACAAGCTTTTCTCAGTCATTCGGTAATAGTAGCAATACATGATTGGCTGCTCTTCCAGGTGGATGGCCGTGAACATGAGTGTCAGTGTGAGGATGGAGCAATAATTACCGACTGGGGAGAAACTTTAAACCTTACCAGTAAGGAATATAACTCTCATGTATGTTCAAAATCTTCCGCCATGAAGGTTTTGTCTCATCTGCCATGTATTTGTTGTGTTTCCACATGGGGTTTTATGGCCCTGCCTTCCTATTTTGCATGTTTGGAGACCCAAACTAAATTTATTACATTTGCTTTTGAGAATTAATATATCTTCTAGCCAACTGTCACTTATGACGTCTGAAACCCAAACTGCAGTGGGGCCTTTTCTAGCATTGGTTAATAGCTATCAAGCAAACGTTTTCTTGCTGACTACAGCTTTCCTTAAGCATGCTGGAGTCTTGGGGTAGATTGCTAATTGCGAACAGAGACTATACTAATGTGTGTCTTGTTGGAGGACAGGGAGCTGAAGCCCTTTGGGGAAGAAATGAGATTGTAAGTTCTACTTTCCTAAAGTGGATGTCCCACTGAAGTTTGGTTTACCTGTTTTTATGTTGTAGGTGTCTCTATCATGGTCATTGTGCTTGTCATGGTCATCATTGGGGTTGGACTTGTCATATTACTAGTCCGTTACCAGAAATGCATCAAGATGAAGCCAGTTCAAGAGTATGTCTACATATTCTGTGTCAAAGGAGGCCATCACTAAATACATGCTAACTTCGTGGCCACAGAACATATATATGAGTGTGGGGTGATCTGAGTCTATTACTGAAGACCAGATAAGAATGCCAAATCAACCTTTTACATGCCTGTTTGTGTCCAAATGCTTATCCTCTTGGTTTCCAAACTTTACAAGCTGAAAACCTTTCTAGCTCTTTCATACAATACAAATGTTGGTTTCTCTCTGAGCTATTGCAGTTGAGTGGTTACAAGGTACAAGCTACACATCACTTAAAAATATCCAGTGTGGTTTAATTATAATTACTTGTCTTTCCCAACAGCCTATGTCAATGTTCCATGTTTCCTCTTCACAGCTCTCCTAGAGAAATGCGGGGAGTGGAGAATAAAGGATACTTTCCCGACGAGAACCGTACAAGGAGAGACCCAGTCCTGACAGATATCCACCCCCTACATGTGAGATACTTTTACTTGTGACAGCTAACGAAGTGTCACATGTATGTTCACATATTTTTATTATTGTAGTGTTATATTTATTATTATTATTAATGTATATATGTGTGTATGTGTGTATATGTGTGTGTGTGTATGTCTACCTGTCTGCTTGCCTGCCTGCCTGCCTGTCTGCCTGTCTGTCTGTCTGCCAGACAGAGATCAGAGGACAACTTTATGGAGCCAGTTCTTTCCTTTCACCTTTAAGTAGATTTTGGGGATTGAACTTAAGTCTTTAGGCTTGTGTAAGATTTGCAAGATGAGCCATCTTCCTGGCTCTGTCTCTCTGGCAAGTATGTGTTTTCAATGTGGAACTCACCCTAAACGAAGTGAACTGGGAGAAGATTTCACTGTTTAAGTGGGGGCAGGGAGGACAGCAGAATCAAACAGATATCATACAATAACCGAGACTTATTTCAGAGCAGAAAGCACTTACTAAATAAAATAGCACCTTGTGTACTAGTGGGAAAGTTCACAATTATCAACCATATAGGGCTTAAATCGAGGGTATAAAGCAAATTGAATTAAATTCAGGAGAATTTAGACCACATATAAACTATAATATTGATTTAGAATTAAAAAAAAACCCTCCCCCGTTAAATGAAAAACAGCCCAGGCTAAACTCAAGATTGTCCTCCTTCCTCAGGCTCCTGCATGCTGGAATTATACCATCCTGCCAGGCATTCTGTGTTTTAATATAAGTAATTGATGCCATTGTTGACAAGTTTACCCTAACAAAATGGCAAAATGCCTGTTAGGACTCAAGTCTTGAGCAAAGGATGAAGAGCCTACAATTGTTTCTGTTATCAGTCAGCTGATTCTAGGCATACTGCCAATAAAAATAGATAAATAAGATAAAAATAGATAAAATAGAAAGATAAATCTTTCCTAAAGATGCTTGTGCTTTATGAGTGTGTTTTTCCTGCAGGTATGTATATGCATCATGTCTGATTTGGTGCCTCATAGGCCAGAAGAAGGCATTAACATCCCTTAAACTGGAGTTACACGCAATTGTGGGTGCCCATGAAGTTGCTAGGAACCACACACAGGCTCTCTACAAGAGCAGCAAATGTGTCTAACCACTGAGTCCTTGTTCAGTCTATGTTACCAGTATTATAAAATTCAGGACTTTGAGGGTTTTGGTGCAAGTCTGATGGTACAGTTCTAGGTATTTTGAAGCATTTGCCCAGATGCTTTGCTTCCTGAAATTCTGGGCTTTGCCTAATATTTGCAGAATATCTGCTCCCCACTCTCATGATGCTCAGAGGCCACGGGGGGAGGGCAAAACAAACAAACAAACAAAAAATACGTCTGAACTCCATTGGACTATTTAGGCAGGAATAATTCATCTTAATCTTACTATATGATAGTTTACCATTTTCTTTATCAATTTGTGCCTTTTACTATGTCATATTTAATGCTGAGATGGTTCAATACAAATCTTAATTGTTTTTATACACAGAAAGTACTGTGTGATGATTTTCTAATTGTACATGGAGAATTTTCTGGCATGAAAATATATGATAGTAGTATCAATCTTATATAGTTGCCCCAGAGTTAAATGAAAAAGTCAGTGTACTTTGTAATGTGTCTGGTGGACATTTAGCACTTACTATATGTTAATTATCTACTAAGTCTTACATGCTTTGCAGTTGCTTTCCTAATTACAGTTTCCTTAAATTACTGTGTGTAAATTAGGTGCATTTCATGAGCTGAGAGTCAAGTTGAAATTCTCTAAACCACAGGATGAGGGTGAGGCAACTGTCAGAGAAGCCAACCCAGGGTTTAAGCAGAGCTGAGACATACTTGTTCCTTGTCAAGGCTGCAAGTTTAAGTTGGGTAGAGTTGTGTATGCCTGTAATCTCATCACTTGTGAGACTGAGGCAGGAGAATCTAGAGTTCAAGATCAGCCTTAGCTTAATAACAAAACAAGACAATATTACTAACACCTTAGTGGCTTTATGGCATTTTAGGTTAAAGAGAATACTCTGAGAAGTTTGTTGATTGTCAAAATGATTCAGCTTCATGTTGACGATATACGCACTATGATACAATTTTGTGGACTTTATAGGAATCTGTAGGCTCTTAAAATATTTTTTGACATATTAACTCCATACAGAAGGCCAATCTTCATCAAAATTGTACGAAGAAGACATCTATACACACATACATACATAATACATTCATGCATACATACATATATGTACATGCACATACACACACACACACACACAAATGATGCCTGGCTTTTTCTCTTTGGAAGGGAGTGCCTTCCTAGGTCTTGCTTTTGCTGGTCCATTTTTTCCCATTGTTTCACTGTTTCCTGAGGAGTTAACAGAAAGTAAGTTAAAGAGGGGCACCTCAGTCGTATATATTCATAGGCAGTTTGGGAGCACCCAAAGAGCTTCCAGGTTCATAACAATGTAAGTGGCTGTGGCCTTTCTCAATGCCACCAGAACTTTTGAGATCTGGAGACTAGTAGACCCTTCCAGTGCTACTCAAGCCACAGCATATTAGGAAGATTTCAGCTTCTCCCATGGGCGTTCTTTACAGAACAGGTCTTAGATATACACATACGTAAGACAGCAGTCTAGGGAAGATTACTGTTTCCACAACACTTCTTATTTGTGTATTTCCTGGATCTGTGCCTCAGAAAACTCATTCTGTGGTCTTGGAAAGAGTGGTCCTTTCTTGAGGACTACTCGCAGGTTAATAGCTTCTTTTCATCAACAGAGTGCTGCGGAGACATTGGAGAGCCTTCCGTCCAGTTTCTCGAGCCCTCACTACATCACACTGGTACGTCCCTTCCCTTGATGGGATGTGTCCATTCGTGTCCATCTCATTCATCTCCTTGTTGTCACTTAACTGCCATTAGTTCCTTGAAAAGAACCCAGATCTTGGGTTGAAATATGACTAACTGACTCTAATACAGAACGTGGCTTAGCCTGGTGGGGCTGAGCAGAAGAGAAAGGAAATGAGCCTGCACTCCCAGGGAGGCACTTTGTTCAAAACGTCCATAATTGGTCCTAAGTTCTTGTTGATTATCTGTGATTTTTAAAAACCATTTCTCATAGTTACAGGCTTCGGTATGGCATTTTTCACACAGACTTTGTTTTGTCTTCCTTCTCTGCTTCTCGCCCTCATCCCCCCCCACTTCTCTTGTGTCCTTTCACCCCTATCTTCTTTTGTGCCATATGTATTCAGTTACCACCTCCTCCTACCTCTTTCCTTAAGCCCACTTTTCGCGTCTCAAGCTCTCTTTCTAGTTTTGTGATCTGTAGCCACAACCAAATGCAAAGTTAAAAGCCACAGTCCACACAGGAGAGACACATGAGATAAATTTGTCCTTCCGAGTCTGGGTTAATTCACTTACTAGAGTAATTTCCAGATCCATTCGCCTTCCTGCCAATACAGTTCCATTGTGTATATGGATACGTTTCTCTTACCTCATTTATCTGTTGAAGGGCACATAGGCTTGTTCCACTTTCTTAATGTGAATAGTGCAACATTACAATGGTTGTCTGAGAACCTCCCTGGTAGGGTTTGGAGTCCTTTGGGTGTGTGCCCAGAAGTGGTCTAGCTGGTATGAGTCACTGTAATTACTGAATTTACTTTTATTATTTAAATTCTGTTTTTGAATGAATGCCTTATTTATCGCCCCAATTCTGGCACCAGTTTTGAGGGGAGAAACACAGTGATAGTTTTTACTGTGTCCCTGATTAGCTCCAGGGCTCTGGACTCTCAGTTTGCCAAGATGGTGAAAACAAAAACTTATTATAGATTCTCCAGTATGACCCGGATCCTTGCGCATCTTCAAAGTCTCACGGGAAGGTACCTCACACTTGGAACTAGGAGATGTATGTACATCAAGATTCTCAATCCTGTAGCTTCAAATCAGCTGTTCTCCATAAGTGGATCAGCAAGAGGCCATCCGTGGTCAGAGCACTTCTGTCTGGGGTTCTTCAGTATCACAGAAAGGATCTTGAATTGTGTCTAGCAGAAGCTGTGCATGTGGCTTTCCATTTGTACTCCCTGCAGAACCTGTGTGGTCCATATCAAAGACGGCACTAGTGGTTTTCAGGAGACATGCTTAAATAGTCCCTTATGTAACATATTCTTAGAGATTCACACACTTTACTAGAACTGCATGGTTTCTCATGGGACCTTCCCTAAGCATAAATTCCTCAGCCTCCCTGTCCATTAATGATTTATGAACTATCTTAGATGTGCTTTTTCTTCATGGAGAAAAAAAGCAGTGAGCCCTGTGTCTGTACTCATGAGTATGCATGTGTATGTGTGTGCTGTTAGCAAGAAGTACTTTGCCCTGTGTGTGTGTGTGGGGGGGGAAGCTCTTGTGCATGTGTGTCTATATGTATTCTGCTCACAATAGCTGATTCAGGTCCTAATAGAGCATATGTTATGTGTTATAGAAATCTGTCAGCAAGGACTCAAGAGGCATTGCAAATCCCAAGCAAAGTGATGACGTGGTAGGTTCCTGTGACATTGAGTACATCCCTATTTAAATTTTCAAATGCTCGCATTCTTCAGTGTCCCTTACCTACCCATTCACTAACTTGAGCTATCGTCTGCACTTACCGGATGACAGGAAGGTTGAAATTGTGTTCGCAGACACTTGGAAATTTCTATGGAGTACACTCTAATGCATGTTTAAGATTTGTGGAAGGAGCAAGCTAAAATTTAACAGTGTCAGACTCACAAGATGTTCTAGAAATAACAAAAATGAGAATTTTCTCTCAGAGTGTTTTGGCCATCCCCACAAGCTGGGGTTTCTTGATATACTTTTGAGGCATAATGGGCTGGTTACCACGGCAAGGGAACACTGTTTACTAAACTGCTCCATTACTAAAGATTTTTCTTACCAAGTCAGCCGACGACTGTGGGTGAGGGGCACTGTCCCAGTCCCATTTGAATCACTATATCTATATTGGAAACAATTATTTAAAAAATAGTTTTGACAAAGAAACAGAACGACTATTTCTAGTCTGTATTTCTGAACTTCTGCATTTTCTCTTTCACCGTCTTTCGGTTGTGATTGGTCCATTCATTTTAGAGCACAAGTCACCATGACTACTATCTCACTATTTTAGGGGTGTGAATAAAAGCAGATCAATAAGCCAGTGAGAAGGTCCAGCAAGTGCAAGACTGACCACCTGAGTTCCACCTCAGGACCCCATGGAGGAAGGAGGAAGCCAGCTCCCCAAAGTTGTCGTCTAATCTCCACAGCCATACTGTGGTGCTCTCTCTCTCTCTCTCTCTCTCTTCCCCCTCCCACTCCCCCTCCCTTTTCCTCACCCCTTCTCCCTCTTCACCTCTCCCTCTCCCCCCTCTCCTTCCCTCTCTCTCTTACACACACACATACACAGAAGTAAATAATTTTAAATTAGTAAAGCAAAATCCATGAAGGAAGGACTGAAATACATGTTTATAGATTTTACAGAAAACAACTTATTCTTAACCATCTGCTTCTGTTCAGAACTTGAAACTGGACATCCAGAAGGGCTGCACGAGACTGGGATGAAGAGCCTCCATGCAGCTTGCCCCAGCCTTGATGTCTGCTAAACAGATCTTGGCTCTTTTTCCAATTAGTCTTTAACTGGCTAGAAAATTCTCAAGAGAGACAGTTTCTTTAATATGTAGCCATACAAGCACAGATTGTAAGCTCCAGATTAATTGTGTATGAATTTTCCAATGGACTTTAATTGAATGTCCAAATAGGAAGTCTCTCTCCTCTAGTAATCTCCTACATGATGTTAGTCTTATTGCTTTTCTAAGAACTAAATTGGACAATGATCATTTAAGACCCTCACATAGAAGGAACAAAAGGCTAGTGACTGAATGGTTATTTTGTTAAGGTCATAATAGAACTTACTTTCAGGCCTGGTGTGTGGTTCAGGCCTGTGATCCCCAGAGGCTGAGGCAGGATGATCTCAGGTTTAGGGTCTATGTGGGCTGCAAAGAGAGATCAAGTCAAGACTGGGAGACTTGATGAGAATTCTTTACAAAAACATAATATTTGAAAATGGACTAGGGACATTAGGAACGAGCTCAGTGGCATAGCATGGTGGGAGACACCCTAGATTCAACCCCGAGAACTAAAAACAAACAAACAAAAAGTAACCAAAAGGATCAAAACAAACAACGTGCCTATTTTGATTTTCAAGCTACGTCATTAAAATCTGGTAAGGGAGGTGACTTACACCAGTAGACTAAAAGTGGAGAGAACTACAGAACATTCTCATTGATTACAGAATAGCCATAAAGCACAGGGCTTCTAGTAACCCTGGTTTCCTAGGTCCGCCTTTCTAGAGTTCTGTAAGAAGCTCTGTAGATGTCAGGGCCTTTCAAAGTTCCCTCCACCTCCCTATGTGCATGCTAGACCCCTGAAGCCTCAGGATACCTGGATGAGTGCTTAGTATTCAGTTCCCGTCCTGCAGATCTCTGCAGGCCTGGGAGTTTGTTGCCTCGTGTGGGGTTGTTTCCTTGTACAGATGTGTGTGGGTGGGAGCACTCTTGTTCTCACAGTGTCTGTATTCTTGGTGGGGGCCGCTAAGCCTGCTGAAGCTATTGCTATTTTCCCCTATACTGAAATAAAGATCTCAAACGCTGAACGAAATATTTGTGATTCAATGAAATAAAAGCAAGAGAAGAACAGAGTGTACTGTCCTTGGCGGTGTTTCTGTTGCTGCGCCCTTGCAATCTATCCTCCTGGAAGCATCCCTGAGAGCCCTGGTGACTCAGCACATCACACACATCAGTTTCCCACAGCGTCTCATCAATGGATTTAATCAAAGTTGCTTCTTTAAGAAAAAATATTGGGCTGGATATGTAGCTTATGGTGGGGGGGGATAGATGAAGGAGAGTCAGGTCAGGTCAGGGAAAAGAAGAGGAGGGGCAGGGAAGAAGAGAAGGGGAGGAGGTGGAGGCAGAGGAGAAGGAAAGCAGCAGAAAGGAGAAGGGAAAGGAGGAAGAGGAGTAAAAGAAGAAGAAAAAGAGGAGGGGGGAGGAGGAAAAGGAGATTCTAGTATCTGAAAGAAAGAGGTAAGAAACTACAAACTTTGAAGCTAACCTAGGCTGTGTAGGTTAGCTCAAGGCAGCTTCAGATACACAGCGAGACTTTGTCTTGAAAAACTGTGGGCTGTTGATGTATCTCAGCGGTAGAGTTCACAGCTAAAACTTCTAGGTCAATCTCTGCACCATAAGACAGAAGAATGGTACATGGGTAACATTTTTATGCCTGAACACTAAATTATTCTATGTAAATCTATGAGGACTAAAAGAGAAATTCCATTATTCAGTGAGAAGTCCTTCTCCGAACGTGCTGTGTGAGAAGTATAAACATATTTGTGTCTTCCTACAAGGTCAAAATGTATCAAACAACGGTAACTTCAGGTGCTGCTTTAATTTCACTGGCTGTGATTTTGCTTGATAGCTGGCCTGGCCATCGACAGTCACGGGTTCTATCATTCTATCTTAACTACTAATACTAACTTGTAGTTTATACACAATAATATACTGCTAGATATTTTACAGAATGCATAAGAAAGAAAGAAATAATGAGGTTGCAGAGGAGAGAGGTGCTGTCCTAACAGAGGGAAAGTGCTGATGCAGGGGTCCAGGAACAGACCATAGGGGAGAGCTGATGCAGGCATCTGGGATAGTCTTTAGGGGAGAGCTGATGCACGGGTCTAAAACCAGTCTGTAGAGACCAGATGAGAAGTCTTACCAAGCCCAGGTGCAGAGCTGTTCAGGTCAGAAGTCAAATGCAGGTACTGACAGAAGGTGACAAGGGTCAGCTTGAAATAGTCCAAATGTCATGGACAGAAGAAGCTGAACTCAAACTTGGGGGCTGAGGCAAGAGTCCTTTTTGGTCTCACCTGAATGAGGATGAGGACAGGCGACTGGGTAAGCAGTCAACTTGCCTGCTGTGCTTTGGTCTTGGGGTGCTCTGTTAATGTTATGAGATAAGAGGGAGGACTTCAATCTTGTGTGATTAGTCAGTGCATGGTCCAGTGTTCATCATAATATCATACATTTTCAGGTGTTCTTAATACTTGGTACAAATGATCAGTCTGTGTCTCCTGGTGTGTCTGGTCATTACATCTAAAAGCAAAACATAGACTCACTTTCTTGGCCGTTTCTTACACTCAAACTGGGTTAACACTGGTAAAGATGGGGGTCCTGGGCACAACCAAGGATGTGTGAGCTGATATCTCACACAACACACAGAAACTCAGGATAGGCCAAGCTTGTTCTGCTTGGTCCCACTGAACCAGACAATAACATAGTATGCAAATGTAAAGGAAAGCCTCACTTCCAGAGTCTCCTGAATATGCCATGTGTTGGTGAAGAACACACACACTGTGGTGTCATTCAATCCCTTATTAAAGGATCACCCTTTTGTGGTTTTTTTTTCTGTTTTTTATTTGTGTCTATCCAACATTTCTTCAGAAAAAGTTTAGCCCAATTGTTTCTTATCTCGCCTTGGTCTGCACATTCAGTTGACTGCTAACTTCTGGTTATTGTTCCCCAAACGTCTTCTTTCCGTCACTGTAACTATGTCTGGCCTTTCTCCAACCTCCATCCTCCTGATTCCCCACTAGGCAATCTCTCCAGAGTTCTAACCTGCTTATGCTTTCTTCGGGTAATCCCAGAGCCTTCTCACAGGCTAGCCCCTTAGATGTTACCTATAGTTCTCCAAGATTGCCCAAGCTAATCTGCTGATGAATCATATCCCATTTGTCCTTAGATGAGGCATATGTATCAGGAAGTAGAGGAAGCTGAAGCTTCTGGGCACAACATGAGCACAACTTCTTATAATGTCCCAGTATCTTTCAGCTCCTTTTGCCTCTGTGTTTATTGCTCTCTTTTCCTCTCAACTGGGCATCGAACTCAGGTCTTGGTGCATGCAAAAACACACATTCTGTTGTCAAGGTTCACCTCTAGCCCTGCGGTTTTTAATTGGCCTTCAATGGACTGTAGGAGAAAAACAAGATCTTTATGTGCACAAGTGTCAAAGCCTGTAGTAGATAAACAGAATGGAGATGTACTTTGATGAAACTGAGCCTGCTAGTCGCAGCTGAGACTGGGAGAGGACCAACCTGATCACTGGATGGAGAAGGGCTCTAAGAATGAGCCCAAGCGTCCATGTTTCCATCGTCCATCCATGTATCCCTCAGTGTGGGGTCCGGAACCAGAGCCAGAACATAGAGAATTAAGGACTGAAGACCAGCTGACCAGTGACCATGCTCTGCAGTCTACACACAGACCATGGGTTCCTAGGGTTTAGGTGAAACTACTACCCAAATCTCTGAGCTCTAAACTATATAGATATGAGCAACTCATAGAAACATCTAGAATATGGTGGTTGAAACACGATCAGACGCATCAGTGACTGCACACTGAAGGGCCATGTGGTCACAGACAGGTTTGTGAGGAGTGGAGACACCTTTCAAACACTCAGCACATAAAACAGAATCGACATTTGCGATATTTTCCAAAGGTTGTGATGCCAAGGAATCTCGATATATTTTCAGATCAGTTTTGTCAGGAACGAAGCTATGGTGCCACAAAGTGAGCTATAGAAATGATCCACGAGATAGTTGCGATGACTCAAAGCACAACAAAAACCCACTTTTTATGGTCCCCGCCAGGATCCTAAACACATATTAAACATATCTGTCTTTATGGACTTCGCTCCCATTTTCTCAAACGATCTATCCTGTCAATGACTGCAGAATTGAAAACTCACTTTCAAAGTGCTGAAACTGGAGAACTACCATCCCAGCGTTCTCAGTAGGAAAACTGTTTCCAGGCAATGAAGTTCACAGAAGGAACACAAGGTGGCGACATAGCTAGCTATATTTCAGGTGAATGAGTCTCCCCAGAGATCCCAGGCTTTTCAAAGAGATGACTTAATAAACTTACTAAGAAATTTACTAACAACTTCATTCTCAATTCTCAGAAATGGAAATTGAGGTGAAATTTTCCCACTCTCATTTCTCACTCTGCCAAGATTATGGGTCAAAGGGAAGACATACACCGAAATAAAACAGAATGGGAGATGAACGGCAGTCTGACATCTTTGATTGGACACTTCCAACCAGAAAAACACACGGCTTTACTTTCAGCTCTGATGTTCTTGACACTAACACAGCAATAACCCAGACTTCTGAAAGCTAAAGGGGGATGGACTTTATTTGTTTTCAGTATGTATTGTCCAGCCATTTGTTTCTATGAAGGTCAGCAAGAGGCCCTCTGCTACCATGGAAACCTGAAGCGCCCTTGTCTCTCATCCTAAGGACATGCAATGGATGGTCAATGTGAAGAAATGCTGGACACTTGGTTGATGTATCTGGCTTTGTGGTAGACTATTGGTGGCAACTGATGTCCTTCTGCTAATCATAGCCAAAGAGTGAAAAATATTGATCAGATTCTCAGGCTTATTTGAAGCTTCCTGTTCACTTTCTAACTGAAGGTCAGGCTTTTAGAAGACTCAAGTGCCTCTCTATAAGGAAGTGGTTGTGCTGTGGCTTGACCGGCTCCATTAAGGTCTTTCACCAGGACGCCTATAATCCCGAGCTATGTGTAATGAGTATTGATTGCTAAGAAAAGAAGATAGAGATAGCATGAAGGCTTCAGGGGTCTTCGGGGACAAAGATATAGAAGAGGAACACAGGGATGCTAGCTAGGAAGAAATGGCGGAAGAATTGTCTTAGAGACTCATAAACAAGTGAATTCAGAGGCAAGGCTGCCTACTGAAGGACATCAGATATTTGCCTTGAGAACAAACACTTTTACTGAGCACATGCTATGTGAGGAATATTGCTCTAAATACTTAGTTTGCATTATTTTGTGTAATATAAAACAACTCTTTGAGTTAACCATTAATTTCAATTGATACCTTAAGAAAATTGACATCCAAACTGTAATAGGATCCGGGGGCCCCTTTGTTCCATCCTTAGCTTAACCCCTGAAATAATCACACAGAAACTGTATTCATTTAAATACTGCCTGGCCCATTATCTCTAGCATCTTATTGGCTAACTCTCACACATTACTTTAACCCATTTCTATTAATGTGTATCGTCACTTGACTGTGGCTTACCAGCATGAGTCTAACCACCGTCCGTCTCAGGCAGGAGAACCATAGCGTCTGCCTGTCTCTGCTTTCTTCCTCCCAGAATTCTGTTCTGTCTTCGCCTCCTACCTGAGTTCTGCCCTATCAACTAGGCCAAGGCAGTTTCTTTAGTTTCTCTAACCCTAAGGAGCATGCTTTGTCTCAGTCCTATGATGGTGAGATACAATTTTGATGAAGCAAAAACACACAGTGTGTGCCAGGCGGTGGTGGCATATGCCTTTAATCCCAGCACTTGGGAGGCAGAAGCAGGCAGATCACTGTGAGCTTGAGGCCAGCTTTGTCTACAAGAGCTACTTCCATGACAGGCTCCAAGTCTACAGAGAAACCCTGACTCGAAAAAGTAAAAACAAAAATAAAAACAAAAACACACAGTTTGCAAACACACACACACATACACACACACACACATTCATACTAGTGCAGGTGAAATTAATATGAATCATTCTCAACCTTATTTTCCATACACCAAACTCTCCAGCTATCAGAACCACATCAGTGAGGATATGAGGGTTCACGTCTGGAGAAGGAAAGAGCAGAGATAAGCAGCAGACCCTAGCTGAGATGCTCATGTTCAAGGTAGCACTCCATCTGTAACCTTAATAGCTTTTTACTGTTTTCTAGGGCCACTCCTTAGCAGATCTTTTGTGATTCTGAAGACCCTTCTGTCTCCAAAGTCCTCACATTCTGGAATATGTTTTCCCAAAGAATGGACCCTCCCTGAATGGTCTCTTAGTTCAGCTTTGCATGCCTGGAAAGTCCTCTCTAGCTGCTGCCACCATCACTACACAAAGAAGGAAGGTGACAGAATTGATGCTGCAGTAGAGGCTGGTGACTTTAGGGTGACAGTGCTCAGCAAAAAGACAGAGGCTTCTGATAGACTCTACCTTACTTTAGTAAAACAAAAATGTACCAGATGAGTGATCACTTTGATAAGAAAGACAAAAGAGGGAGTCTGCTTGGCCTCTCAGGGGCCCCAGGCCTTTGTGAGACTTTCCCACCACGGTGATTCCAGGTGTGAAATGCCAGCTCACAGCTGGTAAGTGGGAAAACAAGAATCTGAACAGAACTCAAGGCAAAGTCATGATTGCAACCATTATCTGCCCCAGTCCTGAGCTGATTGATGTGACCATGGATTCATCCAGGCAATGAAATGCCCTAGGAGCAGCACCTTGGGAAGAGACTTGATCCTTCAGGAGCCATTGGGAAGACATCAGATAGCAACTTTCCCTTCCCCTACTTGGTTTCTCCACAAAGCAGCAAGGTATCAATTTAATCTTCAAATTTCCACTGGTCAAGCCTAGAAGGAAGATAAACTTCAAAGGTTAATTGTCATTCTGGCAGGGATACAGAAAAAAGAAGTCATTGTTCACCTTTTGAAAGAAAAAGGACATAAATGAGCTGAGATGAGTTCTGCTGTCATCTGTATTTAGAGAACTTTCATTCCATCATCAGCACCAGCATCCTGATGTCAACATTAAGGAAGAGAAAGAAACATGCAGGTCACATCCTGAGTCTGGAGCTGCTTTCCCTTGGAAGTCCTGACAGATCAGAGAACATCAGGTTCAACAGAAAAAGGTACTGGAGATTAATACAATCTTCTAGAATGTCTCTGGTGTTTACTATGAAGAAGACATTGACAAGTTCCAGAAATAACTGAATCTCAATCCTAACTCCAACCCTAACCCTAAAACTAACCCTAACCTTATCCTTGCTCTTAACCCTAACCCTAGCGCTTCCACTAACACCAAGCCTAAACCAAGCGCTAGTAGGAGGGCTCTGCTCCGGAAGTCACCCGTCTTGAACCCTAACCCAACAAGTGGGAGAACACATGCACTCAGAGAGATGGTACTGTGGTAAAGTTACATGGCACCACTTCCCACATCTTGATAGCCAAAATTGCCATCTTCTTTACCAGGCTACCAAAGTAGCATTCTAAATCAGCCAAACAAAAAGGGAGTCATAGTTCCAGAGTGACTGTAGATTTCTGTGGGAAAATATGAGATTAAAAGTAATTAAAATAGGTGATAAAATACACTATCTCCAGCTGGTTTCCATTTATATTAGTCCACACCGTTCAGCCCATACTCATTGTAAACTTGTGAGGTTGCACCTGTGTTCCTGCTGTGCCTGGTATTGTATTTGACCTTTTATTTCAAGGACACGAAGATGCGCTGATGTATGAAACACTGCATATAGGAGAGTGGATACCGAGGCAGACTGAAGGTGGCTTTTGTGGGATATTTCTTGTTGTGGTTGTCTTACAGGCAATAGGACGACTTAAATGAGAACATGGCTTTAGTTCATATTTGAGAAAAAAGGGGACGACGTTGAGGGGAATGCCCATCTAGTAAAAAAGGTACCAGGCTTCACAGAGTCAAAAATGACAGAAACAGAGAGAAGGGGGTGGAGAGGGGACAGGGAGAGTGGGAAGCTCACCTGCCTTCTAAAGTGACATGCATCCCTGAGGCTTCACAGGTCACTTCACAGAGAAAAGAAACGCTGAATGACAAGCAAGTCGAAATAGCGGTGATTAAGTCTGAGGTATTTAAAACAAACCTTAACATAATTATAGTGAACTAAGGCGATAGTTGATAATAAATATACATCACCAAACACTTCATGTAAAAACAATATTGCTGTAAATATCAACTCAAGAGCAGTGGTAAATAGCTCCTACTTCTCTGACAGAGGCCTCTACTTCATGTCCCAGCAGGCATCTGGGCCTCCAAATCCAGGAAATCTGACACCCTCCTCTGTTCTGGCCTCCTTGGGCACTGCATGCATATGGGCAATCCCCTCTCCCCCTCTCAGACACAGATAAACATAATTAAAAATAAAAGTAAAATTTAATATATATACAGGCAGCATCAAAATGGGCTCAGATAAATACATATGGGCTCAGATGAAAGTAAAAAAATAAAAGCTTAACAGTTTTGTGTTATTTTGTGCACAAAATAACAAAGGGAAGGAACCAGGACTGGGACCATCAAAGGCAGAGGTTTGTGTGTTTTGTTAGACATGCTTAACCATTATTTCCTATATTAAATTATGAGTAATTTATATAAAACATTTCGAAGAGGGTAAGTCATGAGACCCAGTAAGTTATTTAAGGAATTACAGTCCTCGTTCACACAAATGAGGAAGTAACGATCAATTTCATATAACCTTGCTGTCTTTATTTCCTAACTGAGACACCAAAAGAGGCAATATTTCTATCCCTCAATAAAAAAAAAGTTATTTCTCTATTGTTTAAAGTTGACTTTCCCTAGTGGAGAACGCAGGAGAGGGGCTGTGTCCCTGATGTCCCTGCTGGCCCTCTAACTTCATCAACACTATGTGGGGCCAGAGGCCCATGGGAAATTCTGACAGAAAGAAAGCAAAGGTTGAGCGGGAGACGCTAGGCAGCATGATGTCTTAGAACTGTGCTGTAGAGAGCATCAAAACCCAGAAACTGAAACCAGTTTCAACTGGGCATGTAGGCGTAGGTCACTTGGTAAGGATCGGCAAAAGCGGAGGGAACGAGTAGTCCCAGAGGTGGGAGCCAATGTCCCTCAAGTCTGCTTGCTTGTGTGGAATTTCCATGTACATTTATTTGAGTGTGTAACTCCACCCAGCTTCAGAAGATGGGGTCCAGGAAAGCTTCAGTCTATGGGGGGCCGCTGATCAGAGAACAGAGCCAAGGCTTCCACAATAACCCAAGGATTCTCCGATGTGATTTACTCTTTTAATTAGACACAGTTCTTAGGCTTTTATCTTGGAGTACATCATAGCACAAGACAATGACTGTGCAGTTTTGTGTTATTCGCTGATATCTTAACATTTTTAGCGGATTCCAAGGATGTAGTTATGTATAAGAGAAGTCAGACTTTTCTTTTTTTAGAATGATTATGTTAAAATGAAAACTAGGAAATAGTCTAAGCTAATGACATCTAACTCTTGCTCTCATTTGCTTAAAAATCTCTTTATTCATAAAATCTAATTTTCTCAAGGAATATATGCTACATGTGTTACTTTTTATCCTTGGTTACAAAAGCTATAAAATTATTCCTTAATGTGGCTGTGTTTGACAAGCTATTAGAAAGGGAAGTAGTGAAAGCTTTTGGGTGTGTGGGGTGAGGGGGGAGAGAAAGAGAGTGTGTAATGGAGACAGAAAAAGAGACATAGATGATGTGGGATTCCCCTATGTATGCTGGGAATACCATTGGTTAATAAAGAAACTGGCTTGGCCTGATAGGGTAGAACAGAGCTAGGCAGGGAAAACAAACTTGATTGCTTGGAGAAAGGAGGCAGAGTTGAGGAGAAGCCATGGAGCCACTGCCAGAGACAGACGCCCAACCTTGCCGGTAAGCCACAACTAAGTGGCAATACACAGATTAATGGAAATGGGTTACATTAAAATGTAAAAGCTAGCCAATACGAAGGTGGAGCTAATGAGCCAACAGTGATTTAAATAATATAGTTTCTGTGTGATTATTTCTGGGCTGAGCAGCCAGGAACAAACAAAAGGCCTCCTACAACAGATAGAGGGGAGAGGGAGAGAGAGACAGACTTGCTTTGTTTTGAGTCCATTTCCCATCACGTAACCCAAGCTGACTCACTGTCCTTAGGTCTCTGCCTCTTAAGTGCTAGGATTACAAGTATGTGCCACCATGCCAGGTACTGTTTCTATTTTTTTCATATAAAGTCAATGAAATTGATACCCAGTGATATTTCAGTATTTCTGGTGGGTCACCAAAGTGTGGTTGGAAATGGCAAAAGTTCACCTTGTTGTCTGATTTCTGTTTGCCTTGTGAAGGGAAACAGAGCAGATATTCAAGTCCATCTTTGTCTTCAAAGCACTCCTACCAGTTTGGGACTAAAGACTTGCATGGAAAAGAGAAACCAAGTGGAACAGGCAGCAATGCATGTAGGAATGAGAGAGATCCATGCTTCCCGTGTGCTGAGCAGGAAGAGCCTCATGGTTGCTTTATACTGCTTCCAACAAGGAAGAGAAAAATAAACAAAACATGAGGATTATTTAAATTCCATCATGGAATGGTGAGGCAGTCCAGGGAGTAAAGGTGCTCGCCACCAAGCCCCACATGGTGGAGGCAGAGACTTGACTCTTGTGAGTGGTCCTCTGATTCCCCCCCAACACAAATAAGTAAATGTAAGTTTTAAAGACATTTTAGATTTTCCTTTTGTAATCTTATAGGAATTTAGGTGAATCTCTTTTTTGCAACTTAAATCAAAGAATGCATTTTCTAAGATAGAAAAACAAGTGATATCTGAATGCACTGTCTGAGGACCTCTGATAATCAGATTATAGCAAACAAACTTTCATAGCACAGCGTCATCTATTCATCCCACCTGATGCCCACTTCGTGCAAAGGCAGGTGCATCACATGTGTTTCAGCCTCACTGCCCACCTCTTTTCTATATCGAAAGCTACCAGGGTTCCCAGCATACCTGGATTACTGGAAATGAGCCTCACAGATGAACGCACCCGACTCTGGTGTGTGGAAAACGTGACTCGGTAGTCATTATCATGTGCGAGAGAAACCTCAGTTCAAAAGGAAGTGTGAAGCAGCACCAAGTGTATTAGAGGGGTTTCTACACCTTCCTGGGGTGCAGGATTTTCTCTAGTTTGCACTGTCCAGCTATGAAGGATGACAGCCTAGTTCCCACAGCAGCACCGAACTACACGCAGATGCTCATTTACAGAGACCATCGGGGCATCTGTTTATGTGTAAGCATGTGCATTTGCGTGGTGATCAGGTCTCACTTTTCTCACTGTCTTTTTAAATCATTTTTAAACATAGCCACCACAATAATCCTACTTGTGTTTGGGGGATCCTTGCATCCTCACCTGTCAGAATGTGCACCATATGGAATATGGAAAGGTGGCACTATGCTGACCAATGTTGGAGGCGTGAACACTTTAAACTGAGGCACATAGTAACCAGCTCCCAGCAACCATGTCCACAGCCGTCCTTGTGTATCAATCATTAGAAGTTATGTATGAGCAAAACGCTCAGAGCCGCACAGTTTATTTTTAACTTTTTATTGTGTGTGTGAGTGTATGCCACATTTATGTAGGTAACCTTAGAGGCCAGAAGTGGGTGTCAGATCCTCTATAGCTGGAGTTACAATCAGTTGTGAGCTGTCACACATGGGTGCTTGGAGTCAAACTTGGGTTCTCTACAGGAGCAGTATGGAATTAATTGCTGAATTGCCTCTATAGCCCTCAAATTCTTTTTTTTTAAGTTGTCAAGTTGGCAATAATATTTAATTAGAATTAACTATTTGCCTAGATGTTAACATCTTAAATTCACATCACATCTATCAAAGGAAAAAGCAGTTCTTAACCTTCTATTTAGACTGGGAAAACAAGATTTATAAATGCATAAGAGTATGTAATTCAAGTCAGGCAGTGGTGGTACACACCTCTAATCCCAGCACTCAGGAGACAGAGGCAGTCGGATCTCTTTGAGTTCAAGGCAAACCTTGTCTACAGAGCAAGTTCCAGGACAGCCAAGACTACACAGAGAAGCCCTTCTTGAAAAAACAACAACAACAACAACAACAACAACAAAAGCATGTCATTTATGGCTAGATGTTAAGGCATGAAATGTAAAGTGCTGTTGTGTGATGTTTTTCTGGCATGACATGAACAAACATCTGTTCACTTCAGATAGGGTTCCAATGACATCCCAGAGAAATAAATCCATTCATGTCTCCACTGATGGATCAGATGTGTATTGGGGTTCCCTACAGGCGTATAGTGAAGGGTTACCTCCGGAGTAAGGCACCTGCATTACCAAAATGTCTACCAGGCATGGGAGACTACTCACAAAATCTGAGTCTCTGGTGATCCCTGCATGTCTTGCAGGCAGCTCAGCCAACCAGAGAGTCTCCTTCATCAACAGCTTTTCACTCTTTTAATAACCTTGAGGAGATGGCCTGTGAATCTTGTAATTTTCAGGTCTTCCTGAGCCGTGTGAATTTCATTTACTTCCTTCATCACATGAAACTCCTTTCTCCATCCAGAAGGGGGTGTTTCAATTCAGAGGGAAAACTACACAACAAGAGCCAGATGACCCAGATGTTCCAAGTACCCACTTACTGTGACTTCATATTAGAGGTAGGAGAGTGGGAATTAAATCTGCAGGACACAGCAGAAAGTGACTGAACTGTCTTTGAAATTTCCTGCTTCATGGAAGAGTCTGCTGGATACTATGGGCCTATAGTCCGAAGATGGATGCCCCAACGGTACAGAGGAACTTTGGGTGACTGTCCAG
>LOEQ01001902.1:454025-493469 GCA_001685075.1 Bramus lutescens
CAATATGTGATAGTTAGCCAATAAGGGACTGGAGATAATGGGCCAGGCAGTGTTAAAATGAAAAAAATAATGAAATAAAATTAAAACGCAGGCTTCTAAGAAGAGTTGTGCCCTGCCCTCAACCAAGCAAGTGAGACTTCTGGCTCTGAGATGTACTGTAGCTGAAATATTTTGGACCATTACCATTTGGAGGTCTCCCCATACATGGCACTTAGGGATATTATGTTCTGTTTAAATTCCACCCTTTTGTTTCTGATAGCCCTGCGTGGATTCTTTGATAGATGCTCAGCAAATCTTCAGGGTTGGTGGCTGTTGTGATCAGAGGAGGATAATGTGCTACTCAAAGGCCTTTGCACATGCAAGCAGTGTGTCCGCAGTTCCAGGAATAGTTGTGAAAAGAGAGCAAGGAACTTATAATTTACAAAGGTTGGAAAAATCAGAAAAGAGTTTACGGCTGAGTTGAGAATGATAGTACCTTGACATATTAGGAAGATGAAAGAATTGAGAGGGCATTTTAGGGAAGAGTCCCATTTGTGCAGAGACAGCCAGAGAGGTCATTACCATTGTGAGGAACAGATCTAGGGGACATGGGAACATGAGCTGAAAGCGGAGAGGGAGCCACTCCCCTCAAGATATTAAATGTCACCCAGAAATATCTATATTTTGTGCAGTTCACAACTAGAAAACAGCAAGTTCTAAAATTGACCCAAGAAGACTAGTGATGGACCTCTGCCAGAAATTCGCTCTGGCAATTTTAGTCAATTCAGCATGACTTTGCAACCTTGCAAGTTCTCTCTCAGAAGGCCAATATTGACCTTTTAGGATGATGTAGGATCAACAGGAGCCCAGGTCAATTCTTCCACAATAACACATATGGAGATCTTTAAATCTTTGTTTATAGAAGCCCTACAAGAATTATGGTGTTTTTCTGGCAGACTGTTGGGTGGAGGAGAGATGACTGATGTGTAGGCCTTGGACACATTCTGCACTTGGAAACCACAAATCTGTCAGTGTGTTCAGAAACTTAACCCAAAGAGGCTGCCTTACAGAAAGGTTCCTATTGCTTATTTCTTCAACACTGAGAGGATGCATTATTTGATTTTTAGTCTAAAAGAAGCACATAAAGGGGATAAAGAGATGGATATGGTCAGAAATGGCTGCACAGAAATTCTACCTGGCATGGACTCCAATAAGATTAGAGATTGCAGAGTAGCTTTCTAAGCTGTTTTCTAAGCATTAAACCACATGTAGACAACACTTTTTATCTCCGTAGGGGAGGATACAAATTATAAAATATTTAGAGAAAAAACTTAATAGATCATGAGCTCTATAAAAGGACCGTGTTCTATGTTACTTGCTGTATATTTCTGTTGCTTTAGCATCAGCACAGTGGCTGCACTTGCGTCTACTGCTGGTTCAGCTACTGATTGTGACTCCAAACCCACTGCTTTGCTGCTGAGTCTGAGCTCCAGCAGGACTTCTGCATCCTCCTGGAACTGCCTCTGCCTCTGTAGTCAATTGTAGTTTTTAACTAAGTCTCTATTGTTCTATTTGAACAATAAAGACTCCAGAGTCCAATACTGGGGTGAAAGCCTGCTAGCTCAGAAAGGCAGAGAAGCAATTGGTTGACCTTCCTCTTTAGCCAGGGACCCAGCAAGAGAGAGTCTTCCTCCACCACCAACTAGAAAAAACCACCACACTCCAAGTCCCTCCCTATTACTTCCTGTGTATTTCTCTAAGCATGTTCTGGACTACTTCGAACTCTCTATGGCTACTTCCTGTCAGATAGTTGCTGGCTCTGCCTCCTGATTCAAAATTTTATTTTATTAACGCAAACTCAGGATTCACAGTCTAATTAAATATCCCGCAATACATTTCCTCACTTAATAATAACTGTTAAGTCCATAAGTGCTATCCAGTTTGCTTAGGGCTACACCAGTAAGTTTTAAAACAGGACACTTGCTCTTTCATAATTGAAGTCTTCTACATGCTGTACAACTTTATCACTATTAATCTGTTTTCTATTATTTTACTGTTGTAAAAAAATCCTTTGAGGGATTTTTCTTGATTGAATTATTTGAAGTGGGAAGATCAATACAACTATTTTCCAGCTACTCCATCCACAGAGCTCCCCAGACTAAATTTTTTGGGATGGTATATTTAAGAAAAATGGGATTCTGCAGGTTGGCCTAGAATGTGGGAGTTAGTCTTCCTATCCACCTCTAGCTATAGAAAAAGACACGTTGTGGGATCTCTTTAGACCACAGAATAAAAATGGGACACGGAAAAACAGCAAAGAAACTGAAACAGGCTGGGGGAAACTTGCAGCAATAATGTGTGTGCAGAACAATGCGGCCCCTCTCAGCTGCATGGTAGGGTATGTGAGCATGTGCCTCCTTCCACACCAGCTCTGCAGTTTTGGATATTTATGCTTGGATACTTATTTCCACATCTGTACTTTAGGCCATTGATTTATCATGACCAGTGCAGATGAATTCACAATTTATAGAAGTTGCCAAAGATGAGGTTTATTTAAGAAACTAGGATATTTTTTGTCTATATTATTTAAAGGTCTTTAGGGACAGCATAGTGAGACAGTTCAGTGGGTGGGCTGAGAAAGCCCATTAATGACTCTTAACTACACTCTTCACATATATAATAGTAAGCTCAGTAAGTTCTCAGTGCTTCAGTTTCCACAGAAATAACTTGCAATACTAGGACCCATGTCCTCTATTGCTGGCAATTACTATTTTTATTAAGGTATTTATTTATTTTGTGTATATGTATGTGTGTGTGCAAGCACATGCGCATGTATGTTGCCCCTGAGTGCCATGATGTGTGCGTGGAGGTCAGAGGACATCTTGCAAGAGTCAGTTCCCTCCTTCTAACAAGTGGGACCCTGGGAATTGAACTCAGGTGGTCAGGCTTGGCAACAGGCGTCTTCAACCTCTGAGTAATCTCTTCGCAGTTATGCCAGAGCCTTGTACAACAGTTTAGTCATTGTTGTCATGCAAAAGGGACCTTCTTTATCTCCATGCTTCCCTATTTTTATTCTCTTTCTGGTGACATTTTGTTGAAGACATCCACGAATCCTGAAAATGCCTCGTGCAGTGCAGGAGACATTGAAAGCAACAATGCATAATCAAAGAGAAAAAAATCACATTCCCAGATCCCCCAAGATGCTGTCATATCTAGAACAAACAAATCAAAGCATTTTTAGGAGGCTAGATCTTAAAACACAAGGCATTATTTACTCATAATTTGGAAAATGAAGGCATGTTTTTGACAACTGTGAAATTCACTTAGTTACTTTCACTATTCCTGAGATAAATTATTCTGATAAAAGGAACTCAAGGGATAAAGAGATTACTTCAAATCGACTTCAAAGGCATAGTCACCATGGTGGGAATGCCATGGTGGCAGTAGCTTGTGAGAGCTGGTCACATTGCATCTGCAATCAAGAATCAGAGAATCATTAAGAGAATCATTGGTGCTCAGCTCAATTTACCCATCTCTTTAGGGAATCATCATATCAACAGTTAAAATGGGCCTTCCCACATGTATTAACCCTTCCAGATCCACCCTCTCATTCCATACCCACCCAACTTTATGTCCTCATTATTTCTAAACCTATCTAATTCAGTGAGTGCTGTCTAAATATTATCTATCTGTTGTCTATATAATGTCTATGTACTCTCAGGGGTGTAGTGACCCACTGGAGTGTGTTCCACCTGCCAGGAGCCAGACCCTTGAGGAAGATAAACTCCCCAACTTAGTCTTGAACCATTCATTTTAAATGGAACCCAAGAAGACAGCAAGGAAACTGACTTGCACGCTGCATGGTGTCCATGACTGATCTTGCTTCAACCAGTTCAGAGTTTGTTCTCTAGTCACCCAAGATCACTAGATCAAAGGCTGAGCTGTAATCTGGCATCAGTTTCAACCATGAGTTCCTAGACCACGCTCTTAGACTTCTGTCTGTGTCTACTGATGTTTCCCGGTAGCATGGGAACTTGAGGCTGAAATTAGAGAAATATGAGTACTCCCATTGAATTCAACGTAACTTCATTGGCATGTGTCTTGGGAATTGAACCTATTTTCTCTACCATCCACACTGATTTACACTTTGTTCTAAGCAAAATTAGCATCTAGACCCTGAATTTCACTGGATAAGGCATCACCACAAGACAGAAGTCTTTATATGTTTTAAACCACAGTTATATCAGATGTTCTTAGAGAGAAGTGGCAGCCCCGATCAACAATTACCTAATGTTACTCAGGGACACTCCCACTAATATTTGTATATGGTCTCAGAAGCTAGGCGAGCACTCTGCCTCTGAGCTACACTCTAGCTCATGGCCTCGGATATTGTCTTTCTACTTTATGTCTGTATTCTAGCCTGACCTGTGTCTGCTCATTCCGCTCCTCCAGGAGCAGCTCTAAATGGTGCACTGTGACCCACCGCACTTCACAACAGAGGCTGTGCCTCCTTCACTTTGGACGCATACACTCATATGCATGTTTGCAGACTCTCAGTGCTATCACAGATGTAAATACCTAAATTTGTACCGCTAAAGACACAAGAAGGTCATAGTAGTGTGCTTTAAATTTCAAATCGTTGAACAGTACATGAACTACAACACAACATCAGATCATGTTATACTGTCATCCTTCTCTAACTGGATACGTTCTGATCTGAGGTAGGTGTACTTTCCTGAATGCATATTTTATTATATATAATTAAAACCTTATTAAAATCATAGCTGCTATAATTCAGAACCCTGCTGCTTCATTTGGGTGCTATAGATTCATAAATAACACACATTATCTGTCTTGAACATTAATCTACCTCCACTCACGAAATGTTCTCCTGTGGATAGATGATACCCAACTTTATGACTATATCTCTGGCATCATCACCCTACTGCCAACCTGGGCTTATGCATATGATGATCACCTTGGACATCCCACTCCACCATTCCATGCTTTCTGCCTGTTACGTCTTGAGTCCAGTCCTTCTTTTTCCCCAACAGCCTTCATTCTCCCTGTCACCTCATGCCTTTTCCTGGACAGTGACAGTAGCTATATAATCTGTCTTTACAGCAACTACATTTTATATGCAGTATAAATGCAACTTCATTAAGTCACCACATTCAGCGATGCTACTCCATTGTCAATGCTGTTGACAGCTCCCAGTGGCTTGCTAAGCACAATCACAGCTACTGGACCCACCCTACATACTGTGCTAACTCTTCCCTTTGCCACCCACCCATCCTTCCTTCATCATTCTTGTCACATACTTGGCCAATTTCATCAGCTCTCTTGTGTCATCTTACTGTCAATACTTTTGCTTCATATAATTATAATCTTTCCCCTTCTAAAGACATTTTTAAGTCCAGAGTCTTAATTGTGCTTATTCTACAATGTTCAATTAAAATGCTACTTTTTTCATGAATTATTTTCCCCATTCCTTCCTGATGTAATGTCTCTCTCCTTTATTGCTTCATTTATCATTATGGAAACAGAATAGAAAGATGGGGGGAAGCGAATAAACAGGGGAAGAAAAGGGAATTTATAACTTCAGACTTGCCAGCTGAGAGTCAGAAATTCTACCACAATTAATGCTTACTGTGAAGGTTGCTGATGTAGAGACAATAATCGTTTAATGTAGAAATATTTTCCAAGGAATGTTAAGGTACAGTGAGTGCTTATGGACTTTGCAAAAAAACCTTGAGTATGGCATTCCTCCTTTCCCGGACATTTTCTAGAAATTTCACAAAAAGGGCTATTAATTTTTGTTTACAGTGAAAATCGTAACTTCCTGTGTAAGTCTTTAGGATCTGGGGTTTTAGCTCATCAACTTCAATTATCCTGTCTGGTGCCCTTCAAAAACCAGCCTCTGAGGTCATTTAGGTTTCTTAGCAACTCTTTGAAGATAGAACCTCACAGCCTCCCAAATCATGTAAGTGGCTACTGTCCAGACAGTCAAGGGTGACACTTCTTTGAGAAGCCCACACCCACCTACACTTTAATCTGTCTTTTCCTTTCTTTGAGTACCTATATCTTTGTTCTACACTTACAATCTCCTTTTGCTAAACTCCAAGGCTCTTCGGGAAATTCCTCTCTGTAGCAAAGCTGAGGCTCCTGGCTTCTTTGGGTGGAGGTCTCTGGAATGAACTCCTCGGGCTGCAGATGGCAGTGTAGAGCTGTGTCTCCCGCCCATGCCTGACTGCTCTTAACANTATCTGTGGCTTGTGCTGAACTATCTGTCTGTAACTACAACATGTAACTATCCATTTTCTGCTTGAATCTAAGACCCTGCACAGAAATGTTGAATATGTAACCAGAAAGCATGAGTCTGGATCCTACCTTTGCTGCTGGCCTTGTGTGATTACAAGCAAGCCAATCTGAGTTTCAATCCCCCCCCCTTTTCCCCAGGATATAGGACATGAACGAGAAGTTTCAGAACTGATGATAATTTAAACCTTATCATAAAATAAAGTTCACCAAGGTCACTAGAGAGCATTGGAATTTAACTAAAAGGTTCTTAGCTAAGGGACTTTTACAGAAAACCCTTCCCCCATGTTCAGGGTACCTGTACGCGTCTTCTTATCCTTTATAGACCTTCGAGACTTAGGAGACGGGCTGTGAGATGTATTCATACTTATTTCCTGAGCATAAGCACATGCCTAGCGCACTCTGCTCACTGCAGAAGCACTCAGGCTGCAAATAATTATGCAGAAGGACCATGTGGTGACAGAGTGCTATATCGCAGAGAGTGAGATAAGGTATTTGATCAGAATCAGCTGAAGATTCTGGTCCATGATCAAAAACGAAAACAAACAAACAAATAAAAAAATTAAAAAAGAAACAGGATCTATACTCAGGAACTGAGACTTTAGTGACCTGATGGTTCATTTTCGACAGATACCACATTAAAAGGAACTCAATGATCACCCAATCCCCAGGGGTCATTTTGCAGGTCCTTATGCCAATTGCTCAAATCGGTTTCCCACTTACTGCAGCACGGAAGATTCAGGGAGATGCCAGGTTTCCTCTACTGCCTAGAGGTTTTCTTCAGCCTGTCACATTGCTTACCTCTGAATGCCTTGTTGCTAGGCAACTGTGAGCTCTTTCAATCACTTAAGTTTAAAGTGCATTTTATGAAATCTCCCTTCTTGGTACACTGGAGCGATGGTAGGGGTTACAACTCTGAAACTAGCTAGTTTGTGATCTCAGCGCAGTTAACTTAATCAGTTTCTTCAACTAGAAAATGGAGTGATCCTAGCTGATGGAATAATGATCAAGATAATAACGGCATCATAGTGCAAGTAGCCAGAGTCTGCTCAGGCCGCAGGGGTGCTCGTGGAACCTATCATATTTCATTCAAGGTCAGTGACTAGTGTCCCCTTTCAGTCACTATGTCCTTTCAAAATATCAAGTTTGAAAAATACTTTTTTGAACACTCGCTTTCAGAGGCCTCTCCCTTGGAATCCTCTACGATTAACATGGTTCTTGCAGCAGTATGAAGCAGAACAGAGATGTTCTGCTCTCCCCTCAGTTTGTCATTTTTCCCCCTGGAAATTTGCCCTAAGATCCCTCAAGCCCGTTGCTGAGCTCCGTGCCCTAGGTACCTTGGGCTGCCTCCCAGCCAGAGCATGTGGGACTCAGAGCTGCCTTGTGTAACTGGATTTGACATTGTTGTTCATATTTCCCTGCAATGCACCACAGAGGTCTCCAGCAAGCAGAGCTGGTCTTCGGGCTGCAGCAGCTTAATAATTTATATTTCAATGTTGGAACTTAGAACACATATTCAGGATGGCTCAACTTACTATTTCCCAAGTGTGTGGATATAAGGAGCATTTTGTAACTGATTGCTCTCAGGACCACCCTTTGGCTCCAGAGGCAACCTCTGAACACGGTATCCCTTACCATGAGCTGGCAGCTCTGATTTTATTTTTAGCTTTTAATTGAGCCTTGTAGTGATAACTCTAAGTAATACAAGGGCATGATTCAAAACTCAAAAACATTTGCAAGTTGCCAACGGCAACAATGTAATGACTATGTACTAGATTTGACCACAGGAGGGGGTGGGTATTAGATCTGGTTTATGCAAAGAAGGTGCTGAAAGTCAAGTGTGTCCTGTGGCCTGCTAAGAAGTGTTTATAGAGGATCTGGATCTTCACCAAAGACTCCTAACTCCAAATCTGCTGTTTTCTAGCTAATGATGCTCTTTGTCAAGTGTCAGGATGTTAACCTTCTGAACTCCATAACCAAGCTCCTGTATGTTAGAAAATTATATATATATATAACTTTAATTAGCTATTACTAAGAGTAGACAATATATTTTGAAATAAATACCTTGCTACATAACTGTCCATAATTCCATCCCTGTTTTGATGAGGAAATTCAAGCAAAGACAAGCTATGTAATTTGATATCTATCACATGATTAGGAAATGAAGATTCAACCACAGACCAATTGGTGTCTGCTGTCAACAGCTGTGATCTGGGTAACCTACATAGCAGCTGAGTAGAGAGATAGGTTATAATGGTGACTGAGCAAGTCCACATACCTATTTGGGTCCCTACTCTGTGACCCTGAGATTGTGGAAACGATCCTGCTCTAAATCACTATGCATTCCCCCCCTTCTTTACAAAGTTGAAAAAAAAACAAAAACAATAGCCCCACATTCCTATTTACCCAGATCATTTCTGGTTTATATCTGTTGTCCACAGTCAGTGCTATCAAGTAGACCTTTGTGCTCACAGCAGGTTCCCAGAACAGAAGACAGATCATTTAATAAGGAACATAGAGTTTCTCAACAACTAGTCTTGTATGAAGAGTGAAATCCTACATTACATTGTGTAATTAGCACGAGTGTGGATTCTTGCCACCCAGTCTTTTGCCACGATTAAATTATGAACGTTATCAAGGTTTCTGTCATTCACCTACAGAAAGGCAAACTCTTATATGTGTCACTCACATTTATTATGAGGGTAAATGATCCACCTGCATTAGCTCGCATAAGTTTATTCTGTTCTTCATTCTACTGTCATTTATTTAATATTTAATGCATGCTGACACTGACAGTTTTCCACATACACTACTTCTCTTCAAAATTAGATCAATCCATCAATCACCACGACCAGGTGTTAAATCATGGCATGTGTGCAGATATGCAATATGTTCACTTGTTCCTGCTTTTTGTGTAATAAAAGTCACTTGTGAGTGGACCTGGGTATTAGCTAATCATATGGAGTGGGTTAATCATCAATAAGAAATGACAGTCATGGAGTCACAGGAGTGCTAGGAAGACACCCACCCCAAGCCCTTCATTTACTAGAAAACAAAACTGGCACCCAGGGAAGAGTAAATCTGACTTACATGGGCATAAGCAAGTCTTTTTGATGGGTATAATGCTTCTTTATACCCTTGGAATGCCCCTGAAAAGCATGTATAAAGGTGTTTTAAGTGTGTCTGCTGCTGTTGCAGTAAGGATTCTTCCCCCACATTACGTCTTTCTGATCCTTGCATTTTACCTTTAGTTTTCATGAGACTATTGTATATCCTCCATTGAGGAAGTAAACAGTACAACAGCCTTACAGGAGATTGGGCTCTTTCTAAGAGCTTGCTGGCTCCTTAAATAAGCACCGCAGGGTCCGTTAAGAAGGCATTGACTTGCTTTGGCTGTAGAGAAAGCCAGTTCCAGGGGAACATTTGTGGGAAGATAGTGAGACTGTTTCCAGCCTCGTGTAAGTGTCCACTCGGGATCTCAGGACTGAGTTAGTATGGGCGGGGAGGGTCAGTGAGATAAGTTCACTTCTTTGAGACATTTACACAGATTCCTGCTAGACGATTCAATCTTGCCACAGAGGCTGGCTGGAGAATTGAGCAGACAGCTGGCAGGAGAGTGAATCGGGGTTTATGTAGCCAGTGTTAAAGCATAGACTCTGATAGAGAGAGCTTATTGTGGTGAAGTTAGGGGAAGAGGGTGGGGAACTTGACAATCAATAAGCTATTGTTTGAGCAGAGCTCAAGCCTTAACCACTTGAACACACAAGAATTCTACGTCTCTAATTAAAGTTCACCATATTTTATGCAATTTCTTATTAAATTTACATCACCTAGATAGACTGGACACTAAGTGAAGGCAGCACAATTTCATCCTGGATATTACTCCAATCCAGAACCTGGCAAGAACAGTTTAACGATTCAACAGATATTTGTTACTCAAATACATGAATAGAGCACACAAAACAGCCCCTTAAACATGAAGACAGGTAGATCTGAATCAGGCAGACATCAAGTGGTGTCTCATGTGTGACGCTGGATGTCTGTGATGTGTGCACTCTTCTGTAGACAAGATCCAAGGTCAGTACAGCAGGGGAAGAGATTTTGTGTGACTCACTTCTGTAGACACGATCCAAGGTCAAGCAGGGGATGAGATTTCATGTGACTGTTAAAACTGAGTTTCTAAGATAAGTCCAGAAAAGGAGCCATATTGTTGGTGTGCTCTGTTCTTGGTAGACTTAGCTCAGAAGACACAAGTCTGAATGTCAGTGGATTAATCACTGGGGAGCGGTCAGAAAGCATATTAGTGTAATTTAACCTCATGAGATCATTTGAACTAGGCGTTCTGGCAGATTGTGGAAAGTCTATATCTTGGCTTGGTTTCTCATTGTAACTTGATGGAAAGCAGGATATTGATTTTTAAAGTAAAAGCAAGAAATATTTGGAAAGGTTTTGATCATTTCCATTAACATTATTGGGGTCATAACAAATCATCCATGTACTAAAACTAAAATATTCTTGTAGTAGAATTGGGTCCCAGTAAGCTTGTCCATCTCTCTAGCTCTTACTAGTAAAGCCCAGGAAGTGTTCTGACTATATTTCTGGAAGTAATTTCATGACCTACCTACTCTGCTTGTCTCTCAATTCTTTCAATAAATGGTTCTGCTTAGAAAAGCATATTCCTTAGTTTGTTTAGTGGTGAATTAAAGATGTCTGGAAATTTCCAAATATGCATTGGGAACTATTAAGAGTTCCTTTTCATTTCCCTTTTGAATATGGTTTTCTATGAATAGTATAGGGTAGAATTTAAGGATAATTCGGATTTGTGTATGAGTCATGCTGGGAAAAGAATCCATTCTGGGGTGAAACTGAAGCACAGCCAGATCAAAACCAGTGGAAAGAACACTAGTCTGTCCAACTATGCCTCAGAGCTTAGGCAAAGGACTCAAAGTGGGATATGTGTTCAGAAAATACATATTCAAAGATGGAAAGGGGGCAGGGAAGAAATGGGATGGGTGTGTTAATTGTAATAATACAAAATAACATCCAAAGAGATTGAGGGACATGTGAACAGTTAGTCATAAATATATAATCAAGTCGAACTTGTGTTTCATGAAAACATGGGCTCTTATGTGAAAAGATGGCACAACTCTATCTTGAAGACAGGCAGTTGGTGGGGAATGGAGCTTGCATATTACCTGTGTGAGCCACAGTTGTTTTTAAGACTCTTCCCTCATCATGGAAACCAAAGGTTCAGCAGGGCAATGAGACGCAGCCATGTGGAAATTGAGAGCCCTGAGTTATAGCTTTGTGGAACTCAGGTTCAGTCTTCATCAAAGGTAGAGCACACTGATGACAACAAATGAAATTCAAGACCTCTCAAGTTGGAAGCTGGATGCTCACAAACTGCTTCTTTCTCTTTGGAGGAGGTTGGTTAGACCTGGAAGGAGGTCAAGCTGTAGCAGAATCTCCCAGCAAAAATAAGTAAAATAGGGACACTGCCAGAAAATTCCTTCTAAGGACAAATACATCTATCCTACCCAAAGCAAAGAGGAGATGCAAAGAAGACAGCAAGGGGGAAGATCTCTAGACCTTTCTAGAATGCTTGCAAATTATCTTGTGAATTAGATCCCATTGTCCCCAGTTTTATAGACAAGGAAACCGAATTTCATGAGAACTAAGTGAAGTATGAAATATAATGACAAACACAGTCAAATCTAAGCCTTTTGAAGCAATACCCACTGACTTAAGACTCAGAGAAACAAAGCCCCTCAACTACAAAGGAGACCCATCTCTTCTTTTCTGGACTGATTGTCACCATCCTCTGAGCTCTTCAGAAATGTGATCATTTCCAGGTCCTGCCCTGCATTCTGACTAGAATCAGCTCAACATCATCTTCAGATGTCTGTGGGGTCAGGTTCTGGACAAGGAAAACTCTTGTGGTTGTTAAATATTGACCTTACAGGATTTAAAATCTCAGTGATGACCAAAAATAAAGTTTATTAGCTAGAAGTAAGTTGGGTCACAACTTGGGTACATAACTGTCAAGTAACAGTACGAAAACCACATGGGAGGGAATCCATGGAAGAGTTGGAAGTATTATAAAAGAGAGGTGGGATTTACTTCGGTCTGAAGGATTAGCGGGGTTGGGAAAAAAGAGGGTAGACCATCCCTCCCTTCCATCTCTTGCACCCGGTTGTTCATGCTTGCACATGAGCATATTCTTTTCCTTGCAGAGATGTGAACTATGTAAAGAGGCAGCATGAAAAAACACAAAGGGGATATGGAGGAGTAGAAGGAGAGGGAGAGGGAACTGAGGTTGTATGTAAAATGGAAAAAAAAGACATTAGACCAGAAGGCCAGTACCTGCTCCTGCTTTGGTCTAGGAGTCCCCTGGTTCCTGGCTTCTGGCATTACTAAGCCTACAGTAATCATCTCCCCACATCCACAGATTGCTAGCTCCCTTTTCGGTAACTAAGCCCAACATTAGCTTCCAGCTGCCCAAACACAGGTGGGTAGGGAGATACAATCCACGGGAATAATGGTTCTCTCAGGAGCCATGGGCTTTGACATACGCAACATGGCTTCGGAGTATGGTGATCTTTGCTCTTTCTGGTTCATGGATGGACATTGCTAGCAGGCGAGTGAAAGTTCCATGAGTCAGCAAAAGAGAGAAGTGAGCTGTCCTGTAAGTCAGATTGACCATCCGTTTGTGCTGCTGACACAGTTTGAATAGAAATGAATGCCATTTGCTTCTTTGATCTAGCCATATGGTATCTGAATATCCCAGAAGGGCTTCAGCATTAAGAATTAGCTCCTACACTGCACTGCATAGGTTTATACTTAGAAGGGTTAAAGTATTAGAAACTGCATTAAACTCCTAGGAAAGTAAGTAGCCAATGAAAGACTCTTTTGATGATGTAATGCCTTATGCCTGAGCTACATTGGTTGAGTCTGGGATTCCTGTTTCCAGGAGTTTGAGGACAAGTTTCTTTGCAACCAGAAAGAACTGGATAGTCTCCAATTGCTTATATAAGATATTTTATGATCACTCAATAACAGTGAGTCCCTCTTCAATTTTCCAATAGCCTCCTTGAATTATTTCCCAACAATACTCAAATATAAACCCGACTGCAAAGAATACTGGTTGTTCCAGAAAAAAATTACATTAGAGAATAAAAACAAAACAAATTTAAGTTCCCAATAATTATATTTAGGTACTATGGTGGGAGGAATATTGAACTTTAGATAGCATACTTTATCCCTTATCCTTGCTCAGAAACTTGCCCAACCTTCACTGCGATTGTTTTTTGCTGAGGGTGGAGGGTGGCATCTTTAGTCTCTTCTCTATTTAAGACCTGCATTCCTTTGCTTATAATGGCAATGCATCAGTCTCATTGACTTCATAGGGTATGCGTGCAAGACTTTAAATACTGTACATGGAAGAGCTCTGAAGAAAGATGCAAACGTCTGCTCAGATTTTCAAGTTGCCTGTTTTTAAGGAACGATGACATCAATAATGTCTTATTTTTGAGACAATGTTAGCACCCTTTAGAAGCAAGCATGGAGAGCCTCTTTGCTAGAAATGATGCTGATGCTTCCATATGGCGAAACATTCCAGGGGCCGAGAAGGCTGTCTGTGTCTCAGCGCTAGGGGAGAATATGCAAGGTTTCTTTGGCTGGAGCTCTTTGTAATCAGACTGCCTTGAGGCTTAATTATCTAGTTCAAATATTGCTGTTCTGTTCATCAAGTGTAAGAAGGCAGTCCTTTGCAAAGGCTTTTAACTTTTATCTTCCAGCCTAGTGGCCTTGGAAATGAGCAGAGCATGCTGCATTGCAGGACCATCCAACTATTTGATCACATAACCCATTGCAAAAGACATCAGTTTTGAGCCTGCTGCTATCTTGACAAGAATGATTTAGATTCTTCTTCTGAGAGGCCATGCTCATTATAAATCTTTCAATACTTAAAAGCAAAGCTCTGATAGCCTTACTATCCAACTCCTACCTTAGTAAGTGTAACACTCCTGTTCTTGATTGTGGTTGGATCAAAACTCTATGAAATGATTCTGAGTTCCTCTCTTGACACTCAACCCCAAACCTATCAAGTCCCATGGACCAATCTCAACAAAGACATAACATCTGAACTCTTTCTCACCATTTCATATGCTATCTTTATGGTCAAATTTGCTTCTATCCATTCTCCAAAAACCACAACAACATTCTAACTGTTCTTTTTGCTTTTGCCCCTGTGTTGTCTACTGCTCATACAGAAATCAGAATGGTTCTTCAGCAGTCACGAGCTATGTCACCCTTTTGTTCCAAACTCTCTGCTGGCCACACACACACACACACACACACACACACACACACACAAAATCCAGAAGACAGAAATTAAGATACTATATAATCTCAGGGTAACATGGATGGCCTGGGAATTCCTCTCGCTTTCTTACTATTTCCTACATCTGCAATTCAGACACATAGCATATCTCACCTGGCCCTGGCCCTTGATGTATTTCCATGTCTAAAGCCATTGGCTTTGATGGCTTTGTGCCCCTTCGATTCTCAGATTGAGTACAGTATGTACATGGCGTATCTTGGGATTTCTTCACATCATAATCACTTGATCAAATCTCCATACTAAACCTCTCATCTCTACCTCTATCTCTGCTATTATGGGTATGTTTCTCTGGATCCTCTTGACTAGTAACTTAGAAACAAATCTTGCTACATTCAATATAAAGCCAATCAATCTTCCATGTGTTTATGTGTGAACATGAATAATTTTGGGATAACTTTGAAAATGTCTATCACTCTGACTATGAACAACCAAATCCTGACATTTAAGTAAGCTAATATTCAGGAAGAAATTAACTAGTTAGACTTTTAGATTGCAAATATATATATTTCATTAATTTTAAATATTTAGAATTTTTAAAAATTCTCCAAAAGAATCAGTGTATCTTTCAAAATTTCTATTTATGTGACATTGGAGAATACTCAGGGGACACAGCCATTAAATAAAAATTATTGAGATTTCTATTAAGGATTTTACTCAGGACTTTTGGATTGTTGGGAATGTTCCAGTAGAAGAGAGGAAAAAAGGCAAAGGAAGGACAAGACAGGTAAGGATTGAGGAGCAGAGAGAAAGAGTCAATGGAGGAGACACCCCTATCAAAGGAATTCTGGCTAACATGAATTAAGTGCATTCTTGTTAAACCTGAACTGAGTTAAACTGAGACTATGCACAAAAAAACAGTGAGAGGAGTGAGGATGTGAGCAAAGAGATCAAGACCATGATGGGGACACCCACTGAAACAGTTTATCTGAACTAATGGGAGCTCAGCAACTCCAGCTGGACAGGGAAGGAACCAGCATAGGTCCAAACTAGTCCCTCTGATTGTGGGTGACAGCTGTATGACTGGGCAGATTGCAGGACCACTGGCAGTGGCACCAGGATTTGTCCCTACTGCTTGTACTGGCTTTTTGGGAACCCATTCCCTTTGGATGGATACCTTGCTCAGCCTAGTTATAGTAGGGAGGGCCTTAGACCTTCCCCAAAGCAATGTGCCTTGCCCTCTCTGAGGAGTGGATGGGGGTGGGGACCCTCCCTCCACTTCCCCTCCTCCCCAGGGAGTGGGAACTGGAATTGGTTTGTAAAATAAAAAAAGAACAGTTTGCTTTCTTTTTAAAAAATAAATTAAACAAAAGAAAGGAGACTCAGAGAAGGTTAACTAAAGACAGGTGAAAGATGCCATCTTTGTCATGTAAAAGAGTTCCTTTGAAATTTATTAGTTTTAAAGAATCAAAAATTAAATATGAATCATCCACTATTTAATGAAAAAACAAGCATCCACTACGTTTGCTTCAGACAATGAATTATATTCTGAAGAAATCAACTAAAGCGATTTGATCCTGACTAGAAAATTGGGGAGATCAAGGAACAAGCTAATAATTACAATGTCATTTGCAGGTCAAAAATAGGCTAAGAGACACACCATAGAGAGATTTAATGCTAGCCAAAGAAAAGAGCCATCAAGGGAACTTGTGGAGATTCTCGGGTTTTGAATTTGATGAAAGTGTGGTGGTATATGCCATCAAGAAAAAGTCAATGACAGGAGAAGATCTTTCAAGGCACAGATAACAACATATACAAGATAGAAAAACTACAAAACAACATGGTAGCTCACTGAGAAATAGGGGTAGAGCTACTCCCCGGGGAGGGAGATGGGAATGGGTACAACTGATCTTCAGGTGGGACCAGGATACAGGATAGGAAGGATGCTGTGCTCTTGTAATTGACTCCGTAGAGGATGGACCAGAGGAGGGAAATTTGGGTTTAGAGCTTAGACAGATTCCTCTGGCATGGCTCAAAGAAGATAGATTGGAAAAAGAACCGATCAACGGCAACAGATCTAAGAGAGAAAACAAAGGGGCTCCGAGAAAGGGTAAGAGCGTTGTAAAGGAAACAATAGATTTAGAGGTAGGCAGTTTTCCTCAGCAGATATGTTAAATATATGGAGCTGGTGTGATTTAATAATGGCTTTCATATATCTGAGAATGTAGTAGTGATATCATGATTATAAGAAGAATAAAGAAAATTAATGTAGATTTCCTGGAAGAGAAGCAGACAGTGAATGGCTTTGGAGATGGTGAGGAACTTGCAAGGCTAGTGTTCAGATCTGTGTGCGGGTTTGTGGTATAGAAGAAGGACGATTCCGAGACAGTAATTTGCAATAATTGTAAAAGAGAGAAGAGCTTGACTCACTGGAGAAAAGAAAGTACAGATAGTCTGCTCTGTAAAAATATAATCAAAGGCTGTGCTGAGGTCCACACATGCCTGAGGAAAAAGCACTGTGAATCTGCTGAGGAGGACTGGGTTTTATATTATGTGATCCCCAACTGCTTCCAAGGGAAATGAATTAAGTTAATGAGACCACATTGATAGATTCAGATAAACTAACTTGGGCTATGCAAATTTGCTTAATCATTCTGCAAATTAGAGAGAAAAAGATTGAAGGAGGCTTTGTCTGTTAGCTTGCTTGTTTTGCTTTTAAAAGAATAGATAGACCCTCAAGGTGGCTCAGCTGGGAAAGGTTCCCAAAGCTAAGTCAGAGGATCTGAGTTAGATTTCCAGGACCCACATGGTAGAAGAAGAGAACAAGCTGTCCTTTGACTTCCACAGGCATGCCATGGCATGCATGCAGCAACACACGCCACATGCATGTGCACATACACATGTGCACACACACTCCACAAGTAAATAATATATAATAATAAAATTATTAGAGATGAATAGGTATGAGAGTAGAAAAGAAGTCAGAGGTAGCCTTTGTGAGGAATTAGAGAATTATTCCAAAAAGTGATTTTTGAAGTTCAGTGTTGTAGAAGTTTGGGATTCATAGGATTTCCTTTGTGGCTCTCTTAACCTGGCATAGGAGAAGGAATGGCCAGTTCTCAAAAAGCAATCCATTTCTACTTTGCGTTATTCAGTGAAATTAAAAGGCAATATTTAGAAGACAGGAAAGAGCAAGGCACGGAAATTTAGGCTTCAGTAATGGACACAAGAATTGTCCGGAGGACTCCCTGCATCCCTAGGGGCACAAAGGCCCAGCTGGCCTGTGTTGCACAGTACAGACTTGAAGGCGTAAGTCATAAACAATCCCACACCAGTTGGGAATTAAANACAGACTGACACCAAGGATGCATATGAACAAAACTTATTGGAATCTATATGTGTAGCTATGATCCTAGGCAAGTCACCAGTGTTTACTCATAGATTGGCACGCGCACACGGCTCTGTAGTCATTCATTGTATTTGACTTCAGAACGGTAGTCTCATTGAGATGTTCCTTGTGATCTGTCATTCATTCACTCCTGTCTACACTGAACTGCTGTTCTCCATCCACTGCCGTGTTTAAACACAAAATGTTGCTTTACAGTATGTCCCCAAATACTACAGACACAGCCTGAGAAAACAAAGCTACCCAATAGGTCCCTGATTATAGAAAATGATAGCTTTCATTCTATAAGTCTTTCATAATAGCTGAATCATTCCAAACAGATAAGGGAAATTTCAAAATATAGTAAATCAGTAGGGCTTTTTCTATTAAAAAGATCAATATTGCAGAGCAGGCTTTTGTGCATTCTGTAGGCTGCTGCTGTCAAGTTTTCGTGCAGCCTTGCAGGTCCCACAGGAAACTCAGATTCATGCTGCGGTTCTGCAGAGATGTGGGTGTGGTTTCCAATACAGAGGCTTGCTGCCTATGAATATTCATCAGCATACTCTAATGGCTTTCTGGGAACCTTTAAAATAGCAACGGTAAATTGCAAGCTAACCAAATACAAGCAGTTAAGGCAGGCAGGACGCTGCCAAGTCCTCTGCAGATGGGTCTAAGCCGCATCTGGACCCCAAACCTTCACCATAGTGACAGTCACCCCTAAGTTAGTCCCCTTCCAATCATATAAAAAAAGAGGTAAAAAATAAGAAGGAAAGCTCCAGAAAGCTGCAAATCAATAATCATGTCCATTCCTAAGATGGTGCCTGACATTGTTTATTTCTAGATTCTCAGGAAGAATTTTGAAACTCAGAGTCTCAAACTTCCTCTGTATATTATTTAGTTTCACAAGATTGAGCACTTAGTGGTGTCATTATATCTTAATTATGAGCTGATCTTTGTATAAATTAGGAAAAGACATTACATTTCATAAAGAAAGCTGAAATAGACTCAGTTTTCAAATCTAAAATTTATAAACACTGTTAACACGAGACACTTATTTGTCTACAGCCTTAATAAGCGTGTTCATAGAAATTCATATATATTTATATATAAATATATATTTATATATATATATGTTTATACTTGGTGAGGTTGCATATATGTCTCAGTGATTGATCGATTGCCAGCACAAGACCCTGACTGATCACTTTCTGGAGCTAGTTCTCTATTTCCACATTTTTCCTGGGTTCCTAGGATAGAACTCAGGCTGCCAGGCTTTTGCAGCAATCACCTTGACCCACTGAGCCATCTCACAGATCCTGGAGGAAAGCTTTTGGACAGGAGTGAAAAGTCATACTAAGTCTGGTGTGACTGAAGAAACAGCAAAGAGGGAAACACAGGCATAAAAAGCAAGTCTTGCCCTGGCTTGCGGTGGCAAATAGCTACTCACTCCAAAATACTATGGAGGTAGGTTCTTTCATCATTACTGAGGAGCAAGAAGTAAACCTCAAAGATGACTCGCATTTTCAGCACTTTGATTACATTGTTTCCTGGCTAAAAAAAATGCAAGGAAATTATAGTAGAATTGATGGTATTATTTCACTCATTTGGGAAAGAAAGGTTTCTCAGTGACTAATTAAGATAATCAACCTGAGATGAATCAACATAGTACATTTAGATAGACACACAATTAACAGAAATGTTTTAAAAGCAGTCATCAACCACTTAGGATAGAGAGATACAAGCCCTTGTCCCTCAAGCCTCCTGTAATCCACATTCTTTTGAATATTTGTATGTAGAATTTGCTCCTATGTTCTCATATGGTAGCATCTTTCTTGTACAGAATTGGACCAATAGGTTGTATCACCAGTGGTAAGGCTACCTCTACAAAGAACCATAATGGTGCGGGAGAATTGTCTGTATTCTGTCAATCATGTTTTAAATAAATGCTGATTGGCCAGGCAGGAATTATAGGTGGGTCAACCAGACAGGAAATAGAGGTGGGGCAATGAGAACAGGAGACTTCTAGGAAGGTGGAAGCCCATTCTTCCCAGTCCTGCCCAGAGCACTGAAGAAGCAAGATGTGATCTACCCCACTGAGAAAGTTACTGAGCCATGTGGCTAACATAGATAAGAATAATGGGTTGATATAAGTTATAAGAGTTACCAAGAAGCCTGAGCTAGTGAGCCAATCAGTTTATAATCAATCTTATGGAGACCTCTGTGTGATTTTCTTTGGGACTTGCCAGCTGTGGGGTACCGGGCGGGACAGAAACCACAACAAGCTAGCCCTCCTGTTACACCATAATATTTCTATGATTGTGCTATTCAAAATCATGTTGTTTTATAATGAATTCTAAGTTCCAATTCAGGGCTAGCTGAGCAATATGAATGGTTACACTATAGGACCTTGATATTTGATACGGGTTTATCAACCACCTCTGCCCTCTATAAGCTCTGTGATATGACACTTGCCACTTAGTTTTCTGACCATTACTCATATCTTCCATACAACTCTTGGATACAAGGTCTCATTGTATAGCTCAGGCTGGTCTACAACTACCCTGGCTCTCTATAAAACTTCAGTGATGAAATTAGCGAGATTGTTTTCATGTCGAAAGAATTAAATGAGAAAATAAATGAATGTGGTTAGACACTCCGAAAGTCATAGTCATCGTCTTAAAAGTTAGTTCTGAGTATATGCCATGCCACTTGTGAGAATACAAGGATTCAACCCTTAAGTTATGACTAAGGAAGGCTATAGGGAAATGAAAATAAATGTGTCAAATAGCCCATGGCTTTAGTAAAGAGACAGACATATCAGTGCAGCCTAGATGGGAAAAAAATGTCAGTCTCATCAGAGTGGTCCAGAGATGGTTTCTGTGAATTGGAAGGCAACATTTCAGGTAGGCCACAGAGGCAGCCATAACATCTAAGAAATTGTCCTATGGGAATCAGAGAGACAGGAAAATTAGAACTTCCAGTGGCAACAAATTAAGGAAGGTATGGAAGATGTGAGGAAGGTCGAGTGGATACCTAAGCAATAGAAGAAAATAAGCTTCCTGCAACCTTATGGCATTTCCCTAGTCATATTCTATTTTTGTTAACATTTTTACAGTTTTAATTTTTCAGTACTGAGGATCAAATTTGGGCCTTTGCACATGTTTTGCATATGTCCTACCTTTGACCTGTCTCCTCAAGCATTTTTAAAATTATTGACTTTCAGGTAGACTCTCACTAATTTTCTTGTTGTCCTTGAGCTTGTGATCCTTCTGTCTCAGCCCTCTCATCCCCCACCCCAAGTAGCCAGGATGATGATTCTCTGATTGAAAACTTGTCTGTTGGTTACCTTCTGTAAAGAAGAGCGTGTGCACAGATTGGGAGCTGCTTGACCATGTAAGATGAACTGTCCTCATTGGCAGATGCCTGCAGCCAAGGTTTTCTGTGATACTTGCATTTCCAATGAAATCACCCTGATGCATCTCCTCTGCACTGATTAAATGTGCCTTCCTTTGCAGTGATGATTTAGAAATGCCAGGAGCTCGGAGCCTCCCTTGAGGTGTTGGATGTTGTCCTTGTTACTCAGGACACCCACAGAGGCACACTCTTCACCCTGCTGTGGCCATCTCAAGTCTGAAGTTGCCAATCCAAGAGTCATACAGAGGCTCAATTCACAGCCCAGGTCTTTAAACCAAACACTCATAACAACAAGACTGCCCTGTTTCTGTCTAGACAGAGCATGACTCCATCCCACCTGGGTTTTCTGGCCGGAATTTGTTCCAGCTTGTCACCCCATGGATTGAGCATCTTCATTGCACTTAACATTCCTATCTAGATGTTTTGCCCATTCCTCTACAGACACCTGCTCCCATCTCCAGCCCTAGAGAACAGGCAATGTAACTCAGGTGGGTTGAGAGCATGCTATTAGACATTACCAGAGGTCAGACCGTAGTTTCCAGTTCAATGAAGAAGTAGGAGTTATGCATATCAATATCAACAAGCAGTATTCCTGCCTTATGTCATGTCATACACAAAATCAAGTCTGTAATAACCTTCATCCCACTTAGAAGTCAACTACAGCCCTTTGAGGCAGAAACACCACTATGACATACAGTTCTGTGAATCGGCCTAAGTTACTGATGTTCATAAGTTACCAGCAGCCAAATGATAGCAGATGGTATCAGTTACATGGTGGTTCCCCTCCCCCAATAAAAGTACTGAAGCTGATAGGAAAGAGCTTTAACTAAAAGAGTGGCATTATCAGATCTTCACCTCATAGCACACTAGTACAGACAAGAGCATATGGGAGAATGAGAGAGGAAAGGGAAAATAAGGAGGAAGGTGATGGAATCAGGGATGCTGAGAAACCTTTATACAGGGCCAGAAAGATGGCTCAATAGTTAAGAGTATTTGGTGTTCTTCTAAAGGCCCAATTCAGTTCTCGGGACCCATGCAGCTCCAGTCTAGGGGATCTGCTACACCCTCTGGCCTCTGCAAGCACCCGAATACATATGCATGCACTTGCATGTACAAACACACACACACACACACACACACACACAGAGAGAGAGAGAGAGAGAGAGAGAGAGAGAGAGAGAGAGAACAAAACAGATATTTTTAAAGGTTAAGAAAAAGAGTTAAAGTAACAAGTTAAGCAAGTATTAAAGGCATATTACTACTATGCTATGTCACACCTTCCAAAAGATTATGGAAATCTTCACCATTGTACTGCATTTACAGAATATAAATATTTACTTGGTAATATTGAAAATCTAATTAGTAATTAACAGACTGATTTATTTTAAACTCCTGGACTGGGGTCATTAAGAAAGAAGAAAGTCTCTCTTCATGAATCATATTTTAATTCCAAACATGGAGGATTTTGTAGCAGCCTTTGCTCCAAAGCTTACTCAGAGAGCTTTGGGAAATTGGTACATTAAACAAGGTATCCCTGAGACTACATGAGCCAGTCTTTACAATACAAACATATGCAGAAACAGCTCAGACCAGGAGCCATGGGGTTCTGCAGATTCAGGCTTCTTAGTTCATGCTTTATTGAAAAAAAGAAGGGTGTAAGCTAATCTATAAAAATTTTATTTTCCTTCTAAAGAATCCTTGTTTAGTTTCCCCAGGAAGACTTGCCCTCAAGTTTTCTTTGATATGTCTGTAAGAAAAGATTAAAAACAGTTCACTCAAGACCTACCCTCATCCTAAAAGCACAATAAAAATCATAACTGTTGGCAGTAGTTTCTATCATGCGTGGTCCCACAGCCATTCAGTCCCAAAGAAAAATACAGAGGTCTACATTAAATATACTAATTGGTCTATTAGCTCAGACTTCTTATTAACTCTTAATCCAACATTAGCCCATAATTCTTGTCTGTGTCAGCCACATGGCTTGGGACCTTTCGTCAGCAAGGCATTCTCATCTTGCTTCCTCTAAGTCTGGGTGATGACTGCAGACTGAGTCTTTCCTCTTCCCAGAATTCTCCTATTCTGGTCACCCCACCTATACTTCCTGCCTGGCCAATTAGCATTTTATTAAACCCAGTACAACTTATGAAACTTTACATGGTACAAGACCATTGTCCCACAGCACTGACAAATGGTACCAATGTGGACAGCTAAATCCACTTAAAACCTGAGAGAGTTTGAGAAGTAATTCTAGACACAAAAGAACAGAGTTAAGTGCAGTTTCTTGGTAGCAGCATTTTCGGGTGTGTGTGTGTGTGCTCTGTTTGGTAGAGGCAGGCATGCCTCATTTAAGAGAGACTTCCTGTCTCAGCTTTAGCTGCAAAACCTGGCAGAACATGGCCCCTGCCAGTACCTCTGCCATGAGGCTAGACTCCCAGAAAGCTAATGAATGAAGTGGATCCAACCATCAAAGCTATGGCTTTAATCCTAGCCATATTGCTTAGCAAATTAAAGACTCATGTGGTCAGAAAAAGAGAGATGTACTGTAAAAATAGATTCAGATGGAAAGAAACATCTAAATGGTTTGGAGTGTCTTTAAAAATAAATGTAGGTTTTGGAAAGAAAATAAAAAGGATAAAGTTCTTAGAGGGGGAGGGAGAGAGAGTACTTGGGTGTGGTGGCACACACCTTTGATCCCAATACTTGGGAGGCAGAGGCAGGTAGATCTCTGTGAGTTCCAGGACAACCAAAGAAACACAGAAAAACCTTGTCTCAAAAAACTAAAAATTAAGAATAAAAATAAAAGAAATAATGTTCAAAATAAAGCCAGGTAAAGATGGAAAATTCAGAGTCTGAATACTGTTTATTATTGTGTTGTCTTTGAATTATATGACTATTGAGAAAGGAGAAACAGCTGCTAAAAGATATTTGATTATAAATGCTGCTGGATTAATCTAACATATGTATTTTGAAAATGTCTTGACTTCAAAATTTAAGTCAAAAATATGTTACTTTGGAGAAGAGGTTTTGCTTTTATTTACACAGGAAATGAGAGACTGTGGATCCATTCTGGGTTAAGAAAACTCAAGTTTGATCAAGGAAGACCCTCTGAGAAATCTTCAATAGTAGCGGGTGGCCCAGATGTCTAAGTTCTATATCCAGAACAGTTTCAAGACTGCTGGCTGAGATGATCAAGCCTCACAGAATATTTCAGTCAAGACTTGATCATAATTCTTAATTCTCTTTAGGTCCCCATAAGATTATCACTGTCACAAATCAGCAGGAAGTAGCCTAGAAAACTCCACCCATATTCCCTAAAAAATGCATTATGGATGTTTGTTTTTGTTTAGAATGTTGGTTGCAAGTTGTTGTAGATAATGGTCAGGAAAAAAACTAATGATATTAGATTCAGAATTCTTGTTTTGAAAAAAAGGGGGGAATGAGGAAGTAGTAGGACAACGGTCTTATACCCTGTAAAGTTTTGTAAGTTGTACTGGTTTAATAAAGTGCTGATTGGCCAGTAGCCAGGCAGGAAGTATAGGTGGGGCAACCAGAATAAAAGAATTCTGGGAAAAGGAAAAGTTCAGTCTGTAGTCATCACCCAGACCTAGAGGAAGCAAGATGAGAATGCCTTGCTGATAAAAGGTACTAAGCCACATGGCTGAGATAGACAAGAATTATGGGTTAATGTCAGATTAAGAGTTAATAAGAAGTCTAGGCTAATAGAACAATCCATTTATTTTTAATATAGACCTCTATGTTTCTTTGGGACTGAATGGCTGTGGAACTGAGTGGGACAGAAACAACTGCCAACAACTCTCTATAAATATTCCAGGAGAAGCAAGATCATAGGAATGCTCATGTAGAAGTGCGTACACACAAACACACACAACACAGAGAGAGAGAGAGAGAGAGAGAGAGAGAGAGAGAGAGAGAAACATTGTGGAATTTGGGTCATGAAATATAATGATTCAACACCTTCCATACTTTCCCAAAGACCACCTTATTGTTTTTTTGTAAGCTATAAGTACATTTATTCGATTGTTGCATTAAAATTTCCTTAATCATCTTCATAATAAAGCATTTTATTTAGAAGGATCAGCAACTGCTGTGAATTGGCAACTAAGCTTATTTTAAGGTAGAAAAACTGATCAAAGTTTCTATGTATTATGCTGGCAGGTTGCCAACTCTAAAGAAAAGCAAGAAGCAGGGAGATCAATATGTGTATCTAAAAGAATATTATATAGAATTCCTTGAGTGACTTTAAAAAAAACATACACACTATATGCTAGCATTGTATCATGGTGATAAATTATATGAGGAAAAATGCTATTCAAAATGAGGAAAGATTTACTTTTGCTCCCTATGGTGTCTGGGTTCAGTCCATGGTGTTTTGGTTCCATTGACTCTGGGACCATCATGAGTCTGAAACATCATGGCAAGGAACATGCGGAAGAGCAAAACAGCTCACTTTGTGGATTTCAGGAAGGAGAAATGAAGGCAGCAAAGAACCAAGGCCAGGCCAAGATACTCTTCTTCATAGTCACACTCCTTCATAGGTCCTACTTATCCCAAGTAGGCTCCTCCTCCCAGCACCTCCCAATAATGCCATCAAGTTAAGGATCCATAGCTGGATTAATTCACTCATCAGATCAGAGCTGCCAAGTTTTAGTCTGTTCTTATTAGTTGGATCCACCAGTTGAGGTCCAAACCTTCAGTACATGAGCCTTTGAGGGACACTCCATAGTGAAGGCACACTGAAACACAATGAGATATTACATATATAAGTAGTGAGACTTTTAAAAATGTTTATTTACTTCCATGTAACCAGTGATCTGCTTGTGAAGAAAATGGCCCACATTCTGGGAGTTCACTTTCAACTGCATCTAATCACTCTTTCCTCCTGAGATACTGAACACTTTTGTCCTACCTTCAAATTCATACCTTGAGTTTTTATCTTCAAATGTGATGACATTTGGATAGGAGGCCTCTGAGAGATAATTAGATAATTAGATTTGGATGAAGTCATAAATTAGGTGGAGGCTTTACAATGAAATTAGTGGCTTTATAAGTCACAAAAGGTCGTATCTCCTAGCCTACAAATGTACCAAGAAAAGGCACGTGAACTCAAAACAAAATGGCAGCAGACTTCATGGAAAGCTACCTTGATGACCCCTTGAACTTGGATCCCTCAGCTTCCAGAACTATGAAAAGAAATTTCAGTTGTTGAAGTCACACAATCCATGCTTTTTTTTTTACAACAGTACAAGACAGATAAAACATAGAGTGGTACAGATTCTTTTATCTTGATTTTGAACTTTATTTAATATATTTTAATGGATCTTTATTTGATGGCTTTACTTTGAAATGATGAGGAATTCACCCATACTTACCAAGGCAAGGAACTGCTCTCTTAAGGTCTAGCTTTCTGGTTTTTTTTTCTTTTGTGTTTTGGTTTTCTGTTTGCTTGCTTTCCTATGAATATTGTTGATGTTGTTTTTGATCTAGAGAAAAGATTATGTGAGGTTTTCTGCAGCTCCATTTTCCTGAGAGTACATAGAATGGAATAGTTAAATTTCAAGTGTTATTATACTCTCTTCCATACAGAATAAATCTAGTTTAATCAATATATATTCTCTTTTTTCTATATTTTACTGAATTTATTATGGAAAGATTGTATTAACACTTTAGGATTATAAATATTATTATAAATACTAGGATACAATGTCCTTATTAACTTCAAGTTTCAAAGATATTAAAGGATTTTGTTGAAGTCTTTAGGATCTCTTAAACACATAAAATACAAGTTAACAAAATAAAAGTTTGAATAGAGGCCCCTTACATGGGTGAACAATGCTGCTCCCAGAAGATAAAAGATTATAAAATCAAAATCCCAGTGTCAGTCATGGGCCACCTTACTACAAGTTATTGTATTGATCGGGGAGGACTCAGAGGCACCTCAAGCAGCACAGGTTATTGCCATTGTTTGTGGTTGCTTACCATGACTTAGATGGTAAGACCCTGTTACTGATGATACCGTGTACTTGGATTGCAGAGCATACAGAAATCAATCTTGAACTGACTAGGAAGCCCTCTCTCTGTTGGCTAGCTTTCTGTGCTGGAATGTGCTGTGCAAATTATGGGGAAGGAAAGACATCAGTGGTTTTTACCAGTGTTTTACCTTGAAGGCTATAATGCAGACACACCTGTAAATGTGTGCCCTCTAGAACAATACTGGCAAGGCTGTTTATGGATGTAACCAACCACTCCTTTGATTTGATTTGAAGGAATTCACACCTGGTACTGTAAACATGGTCAGTACTCATAGACAGGGAAACCATAGGCAAGGGTAGAACCTATTGATGTTGTTCTGTAAAACAGTACTATTGTCAAATTGCCTTCTAAATATTTATATTTTTGTCCATATATTGGTGATTTTCAATCTTCATCAAAGAAGCTTCTTTTTGTAGTGGGTAATGGTTTAAGGAAGAGATTTATAACTGTTTAAAGTACTGAGAATAAACACTTGTGAGTGCTTAACCACAGATCTGTATGTTCAGTGAATATCAAGGAGGAGAAGGGTAGAAATAATATAAGAGCTGGAGAAGAGAAGAGTGCAGTGAATGCTGTTCTCTGGATATTACATGTCCATTAAATACATGAACTCACAGTAGCTGTGGATACCTGGGCAAAACACGCACAACATCAGTTGGGAGGCAGAGATGTATTAGGGGTAAGAAGAGCGAGTTGGAGGGAGATATGATGAAGAAACATTGTTTCTTATGTGAAATTTCCAAAGACTATTTTATTAAAAGGAGATACACAGAATTTTATGCATTTATTCTATAAGCTAGAGAGAGAAGTTCATTAAAGTCTAATCATCGCTTTGAATTTGTCAATTTATTTATTTATTTTTGCTTGTTCGTTTGTTTTGAGATGGTTTCTCAGGTTAAACCTGGATGCCCTGGAACTCACTCTGTAGATCAGACTGGGCTAGAACTTAGAGACCTGTCTGTCTCTGGTTTCTGAGTGCTGGGATTAAAGATATGCACCACTACCATCTGGCATTAATTTGTCCATTTTTAAAAATGATACTATTATTATTAGTGTTGCATCTTATATTATCATGAAGATCTATCATTGAAGCTATAAGGACATAAAAATTTAATAACTTTCTGACAGACTTATCCTTCATTATTAGGAAACAGACTCCTCTATTTCCAGAGGTATTTCTTACCCCTAAGCTCTACTTAATTTGACATTAACAAAGCTATTATACTTTCTTATTATTTACATGAAATATAGTTGTTTGTTTTAATCTCTCTATTTACTATTTGTTTAATGTGGTTAAATATAATCATTTTTATCATTGACCCTTAATTTAGTTCATTCTTGTATCTCTCATTTTACTTCATCTTTAGCCCACACATTCTGCTTTCCTCACTTTTTATTGCCATGTTTTACATTCTTCAAAGACTACTTGTATTCCACTTTGTCCTCTTAACTTATTATTTACTGTTTTATTATTTTAGTAAGTGCTATACTTCATCATGGCAGGCATTTCTTGAATCATTCCAATATTACAGAAATAAAATATTTGTACTTTCCAATAATGTTGAAACTTGTGTTTTATCTCCTGCCACTCATTTTATTTTTGCCACACTTGTAAATTCTGTGTGTTTAGTGAGGCCTAGAAAATATTATGAATCATCTTTACTTCAGTAACATGTTTGTACATTTATCCACACATGGGCTCTTGGCCTTTCTCATACTTCTATATTTCCTTTGTGAAAATATTTTCATTCATGAGCATGCACCTGTGTGTGCCCATGATGTGGGACAATGGTCTGTATTCTATCAATTATATTTTAAATAAATGCTGATTGGCCATCAGCTAGGCAGGAAGTATAGGTGGGAACTTCCTGACAGGAAGTAGAGGCAGGTCAATGAGAACAGGAGAATTCTGGGAAAAAGGAAGTTCCTTCCACAGCCCTTGCCCAGCCACAGAGCAAGCAAGATGTGACTGCCTCGCTGAAAAAGATACTGAGCCATGTGTCTAACATAGACAAGAATAATGGGCTAATATAAGTTATAAGAGTTAATAAGAAGCCTGAGCTAATGGGCCAATCAGTTTATAACTAATGTAGACCTCTGTGTGATTTCTTTGGGACTTAACAACTGTGGGACCCAGGCAGGACAGACAACATGCCCGTGTGTATGTTGTCCATTTGAGCATTCGGGTATGCATATTCAAATGCTGGGAGGTAAGAGACAACTTTCTGCAGTCGTTTCTTTTCTATTTCTTTCCATCATGGCCTCTGGGGCTCAAACTCAGTCTTCAGACTAGTGGAATAAGTACTTTTATCCAGTGAACCATCTAATCGACCCACTCTTTACCATGTTCCCATTTGAATTGTTCATTTTCCATCTAAAGCTTTCTTATGCTGCTTCTGCAATGCAGGACTGCAGCTGACAATTTCACTCAACTCTTTCGGGAGCAAGTTTCATTATCACTTCGGTCTTTGGAGGATGTGTGTTCTGAGTGCAAAGGTTTAGGATGATAGGTGTTAGCATTTGTCACGTACAAAGTGTCATTGCATTTCACCTAACTCCCACCACTTCGGCTAAAACAAACAAACAAAAAAAACAAAAGACAAACAAAATGAACCCACAAACGTCTACTGTCAGTGTTTCCCCTAAAGGTAACATGCTATTGGGTCTTGTTGTTGTTGTTTTGATGGCTCATGATTTTCCTTTCCCTTCTCGAAATTTTACATTCATATGCCCAAATGTACCTCAATTTATATTGGTTATTATGGCTGCTAACCTATTATATGGATTACTTTCTGGTTTGCTTTTAGTATCTAATTTTGTTCTCAAATTTGATCCTATATTCCTCTTAATTTTTATGCTTATCAATTTTTATTATCACATGCTAAGTAAAAATTTTAGGTGTTGATCACAATGGAACAAAACTAAAAATCAAATCATGACACCCTTCATAATGTACAAGGTTATGGAGACTGAGCACATACATTTGAATAATAAATATATCCTCAGGAAATTAGAAGGGAAGCTTAAAAATAATTAGCATAGAATGAGAATGGAAACAATGCAGCAATGCCCATGGTATACCATGAATAGGAATCTAAGAGGGACATTAACAGACTTAAGAATTCAAAGGAATTTCAAGAAAAATTTCTTAATGTTCCACTTCAAGACCTTAGAAAAATAAGAACGAGCCAATCCAGAGTCCAGTAGATAAAAGGAGACAATAAAGACCCAGGCAGAAATGAAATGGAAATGAAAATAGCAACACTAAGGACAAGTAGAATGTAGAATCAGTTAGTGGAAAAGATAAACAAGATTGGCAAACCCTAATAAATACAAGAAAAATACAGTAAATCCTTGGGGCACACACAGACAATCTACTAAATTAGGAATTCTGTTTCTAGATACATATGACCTACAAAAGTTAAAGCAAAAGGACACAAACAATTTGAAATAAGACACAATAAGATTGAAATGGTAATTAAAAAAAATACCTCTGGAGTAAAGCGGCCAAGCTCAAGTTGGATTCACTGCTGAATTAGGCCTTACCTTTAAAGAAAAACAAAAAATTAATGCTCTCAAGCCATCACATACAATATAATTGGAAGAAAACCTGTCAAACTCATTTTATAACGTTAATATTACCCTAGTACAAATAGAATAAAGGCACAAGAGAAAAAAATTAGGCCATTCTTGCTAATAAAAATGCATGAAATTTCTCATTTAAATCAAATCCTTAGAAACTGAATTCAACTATACATGAAAATGGTCATTATTAATAAGCAAGCGGGCTTCGTTCCAGGGAAGCAAGGGTGAATCAACACATGTGAATCCATACATGTAATACAGAAAATTAACAGACTCAAGCCCAGAAACTAGATGATCACATCTATCAATATTGAGAAGGCGTTTGACAAAATCTAACATCCTGTGATAGTTTGAATGTAATTGGCCCCCATAATCTCATAGGGAGTAGCACTATTAGGAGGTGTGGCTTTGTTGGAGTGGGTGTGGCCTTGTTGAAGGAAGTGTGTCACTATAGGGGCAGGCTTTGAGGTGTCCTATGCTCAGAATACTGCCCAGTGCTCAGTCAACTTCCTATTGCCTCTCACTTGTATTCATCAGCATTTCTGCCTGCATGCCACCATACTTCCCACCATTATGACAATGGACTGAACCTCTGAAACTTCAAGCAAGCCCCCTCAATTAAATTTTGTCCTATAAGAGTTGCCATGGTTATAGTGTCTTTTCACAGTAATAAAAACCCTAACTAAGACTGGTACCAGAGACTGGGGTATTGCTGTGATTGGCCTGACCATGTTTGTGCTTGAAGGAATATGGACCTTGGATTAATTAATTAATTAATTAATATGGACTGTGGATTAAAAATGCAATTGCATGCTTTAAGTGCTGCTTAGTGGACCATACTAGTAGGAACATGCAAGTCAGTGATATTGGATGTGATTTGATGAATTCGGGGCATACTGAAGAGGATACAAAGAATTGTAGTATGTTGCCTAGAGATTGCTTCTGTTTTATTTTGGTGAAGAAAGTGGCTGCTTTTGGCCCTTGTCTGAAAAGTTTGCCTGAGGCTAAAGTGAATAGTGTTGGGTTAATTCCCTCGGCAGAGAAAAATCTCAAATCATCCTAGCATAGGACTCTGTTGTGTGGTTATTAGTGGTTAACTCTAATGAAGATTTATAATGAAAAGGACCAAGCTGGGCAGAGCAAAAAAATTGAAGAGAAAAAGAGCACCAGGAAGTAGAATGGAGCTAAGTCACAGTAGGCCATAAAGTTAATATGACATATTAGCTAAAGTAATATGCTAATTAGCTAAGCTTTGTTCAAGGAAATAAATGGACTAAGAAATAAAATAAAGGGAGTGATGGCCTCAGGGCAAGATCCCACCCAGCTAAGTTTCCAACTTGTGAAAAGTAAATAAAGAACAGCTTAGAGCTGGGTATGGTGGGGGCACACCTTCAATCCCAGCCCCATTAAGGGAGAGACTGGTGGATCTCTGAGTTTGAGGCCAGCCTGGTCTAAAGGTCCAGTTTCAGGACAGCCAAGCTTAGGAAGTGAAGGACAGAAAACTGGTGAGGCTGTAGTTGAATGAAGGGTTCATGTTCCAGCCTCAGTAAGCAGCAGAACTTTGCAGCTCTGGCCATGTGGTCTGGCTTAAAGTTAAGGACAGAAGACATGGGTTATGGAGTTTGTCTCCATGACTGAAGAAAGGCACTGAGGCCAGGCATGTGTCCTGGGGTGTCCATGAATGGAGGCCTAGTAAAGAAGCCATGTGTGAAGCTGTGGAGGTGAAGCCTGGATTGCCTTGGAGAACCCAAGATGTTGGAGATGCCAGAGTCGTGGATACCTGCCAAGGAAAGCTGCTGGCAGGGAGCAGAACCAGCCCAAGAGAAAGAAGTGTGTTGCAGTTAACAAAGCGAAACAGAGTTGGAGATCTGAAGAGTGCTTTTACATCAAACGTGAAGATGCGGAGTTTGGAGTTTGTCCATCTGTTTTCCGTCTTACTTTGGTCCAGTATTTCCTCACTATGCTCTCTTCTGCTGTAAACCTTGCTCCAGATGGATTCAACGGCCTCAGATGGATGTGTGAAGCTTGTGTCATGAGGAAATTGTGACCACCTGTTGCTGTTTAAGTACGTGTCTCCAGGTATCCTGGGCTGGTTTTATTCATAGACTTTCAATGGTTTGTGTGAACAGTTTCACAATCAGTTTTTACTTCCTAAGTTTCTAAAAATGGTTACAATAATTACCAGTTTGTTCCTTTGCCTATTTCCCTTTCTGTCCCCAAACTTTCCCACCATTAGCCATTACCTTTTTTATCTATACCTCTGCTATTAGAAGTCTTGCAAGCTACAAAGGAAGTTTTCTAACTAGGCACACCTAGAGGTAGAGCACTGTGCCCAATTGGCAATATAAGTAGTCACAGTGTCATACAAGGTGAGAGACATGTTTGTCTCTTGTGGTTCATATCTGCATCTGATAGGATCTGGGTTCTCATGATCAACTCACCAGCTAAAACTGGATTCAATTAGTTTCACATTCTGTACTACTCTATCTCCTCTGAGGATATACCAGGTTTTCCCCTTTACCCTACAGGCAATATAACTTGAAAACTTACTCTTAACAGTGGATGTTGTTTATCTTTTGTTCTCATGTCCTTCTCCCTTAAGTTCTTGGGGGGCATTGGCCCAATTGTTAGAAACGAGGGAACTGTGGGTTTCTCTGATTCTACTTCATCCCCTGTCTCTAAACTGCTCCCATTAACTCCTGATATCATCTATTGATTAACATTTCTCAAAGATGCTTATGGTTAAAATCATTCTTTCCAGAACAGTTATGCAAATATGCAATATTAACTTTGTGACCCACTGTGACTTATTCAATCCAGCATTATGGCTAGCATGGCAAAAGCAAGGGCATCAGGCAGCACATAGGCTCCTGGGGTCAGACCCGGAATTAAGCAATGAGCTGCCCACAAGCCTTTGCTAAATGTGTCAGGGTCTCCAGGGTCTTGCCACAAGGAGAGCCATTCCAGAGCTATTCTCTGGTCTTGTTCCCCAAAGAAGTCTCATGGCTTCTGCCACCCTTCCCTATGTTTTGGAATGGTAATGTATATCCTGTGCCACTATTTACTGGAAATGTATTCTGTTTTTTTAATTTTGATTTTATAGGAGATTGGAGTTAAGAGATTGCATGAATCTCAAAAGAGTCTTTGAACTTTGAAACATTGTTGAGACTGTGATAGACTATGGGGACTTTTGAAGTTAGATTAAATGCATTTTGCATTATGATACTGTTACAAACTTATGGGGGCCAGGGTGTGGAATGTTTTAGTTTGAATGTAATTGGCCCCCATAATCTCATAGCGAGTGCTACTATTAGGAAGTGTGGCTTTATTGAAATGGATACAACCTTATTAGAGGACATGTGTCACTGTGTGGGTAGACTTTGAGGTTTCCTATGACTAGGATACCGTTCAGTGTCTCAGTTGACTTTCCATTGTTTGCAGGATATAGGACTCTCAGCTACTTTTTCAACAACGCAACTGCCGACAAGTTGCCATGTTTCTTGCCATGATGATAATGGACTGAACCTTTGAAACTGTAAGCAAATCCCTTCAATTAAATGCTTTCCTTATAAGAGTTGCTGTGTCTCTTCACTGAAACAAAAATCCTAACTAAGACACATCTCTTCTTGACAAAGTCCCGAAGAACAAAGGAATAGAAGGTACATATCATAACATAATAAATGCCATATATGACAAACCTGTATCCAAAATTATAGAGAGGGGGGATCAAAATATTTCTACTAAAATCAGGAGCAAGACAGAGGTATCCACTTTCTCCAGTCTTATTCAATGTAGTCAAGATAAGAAATAAAGATGATGCACCCAGAAAAGGAAGAAGTTGAAATATCACTATTTGTGGATAATACAGTTCTGCACCCAGGAGACCTAAGAACTCATTTAGAAAACTCTCAGAACTGATAAACATGTTCGGGACACACAACACATAAAAGTTGATAGATTTCTGTGCACCAATGCTGAACATACTGAAAAAGAAATTAAGAAGACAAGTTTAATATTGCAATAAAATGCCTAGGAATAAACTTTATCAAAGAGGTGAAAGACCTCTACAATGAAAACTTTAAAACAAGAAAGAAAGAAATTGAAGAAGACATTAGAGGATGGAAAGACCTCCCACACTCGATAGGTAAGATTAACATGTTGAAAGTGGATATATTAGAAAAAGTGATTTACAAATTTAGTCCAATCTGTATAAAAATTCCAAAGACATTCTTCACAAAAATAGCAAAAAAAAAAAAGCGCCTAACATTCGTATGGACTCCCCAGATACCCCAGCTAGGCAATGCAACCTTGAGAAAAAGCATAGCAGAGGCATCACAATGCCTCCTTTCAAATTATATTATATAGTCATTGTAATAAAAGCAGCAAGAATCTGGCTCAAAAACAGAGACACAGATTACTGAAATGGATTCATACTTAAATCCCAGAACTATATTTAGATGGTTTTGACAATAAAGCAAAAAAAAATACTTTGGAAAGAAGACAGACTCTTCAACCAATGGCAGTAAGAAAACAAGACACCCATATGTAGAAGAATGGAACTAGACCCTCCTCACATCAGACAAGTAGAAATTCAGAACTGATCAAAGACCATGATTTAGGCATTCAGTCTCAATTGTTAAGGGAAAGCATAGAGAAGACAGGGCAAAATGCAGACACAGGCAAGACTTTCTGTAAAGGACTCATCGCTCAGAAAATGTAGCAAGAACTGGCCAATGGGATGGTGTGGAATTTAAAAGCTTTGGCCCTGCAAAGGATTTATAAGTTATACATCTGACAGAAAATCAATATCTAGGATATATAAAGAACTGAAATACTGCTAAATATAAAGAGAAAAAAATCAAACAACAAAGTCAATAAGCAGGCTAATGAAATGAGCAGAGGTTCTCAAAACAAGAAGTGCAAATATTCAATAAACACGTGAAGAAAGTAGTATTTCTAACTGTCGGGCTAATGCAAATTAAAACTACTTAGAGATCTCATCTCACTCCAGAAACTCACGAAACAATAGAGGCCATTGCCATTAATCCCGTACACTCATCCGAAGTCGTTGGTAAGAAATGCGGAAGACATCACAAGCGTGGGATGCTGCACACAGATAAATCAAACTAGAATTACAATGGAAGTCTCTGCCCACTGGGCAGCATTCATAGTGCAGGAAGGTGCTATGCATGCTTCTGAGGTAGATAGGGCATCGATGTCCTGACCCTGCTGTGGATCTGAAGTATTACAACATCAACCTGCCAAGCAAGACGCTCCTATGGGGGCCAAGACGGCATGACTATTTGAGAAGTAGCTAACCACTTTCTGATTGGATTCCAGGCCTACTCCAAGAAATACCCGGTACTACAAATTTGAGCAAATTTTGTGCCTGGAGATGTCATTGGCCCTACGTCAGCCTTAGAACTAATATTACACTAAATAGGCATGACAGCACACTCTCCTTCAAATGTTTCTGTTCATCCCTTTAGACTAGCACTGCTGCTGTTGGTAGTAGGTGGTGGCGAACGCAGAGACTCAAAGCTGGTCAAAAGGCTGAGAATAAAAGACTGTGATGACTCAGCCATAAACAGGACAACTATTATCACCTTCCCTGGGACCCAGGGGACATCAAAGAAAAGAGAAAAATAAAAGGTTGTAGAGATGGAGGATGGGAGGGCTTCTGTGAAATAGTGTCTTCTGGACGTGATGTGATGTGGCCACTCTAATAATGAGCACACATGAGCTATGCCTACCTGCACTCATGCTACACAGAAAAAAAAAGCCAAGACAACAACAGGGAGACTCGTTAGAAGGAAGAAGGTCTATAGGAGTAAGAAGGGGGATAAGAAATTGTAAAGTAGTGCATGTGTTCATAGTGCATTGTATACATAAATAAAAAATTAAGAAATGTATTTAAAATACAAGAAAACAGGATATGTGTGTGTGTGTGTGTGTGTGTGTGTGTGTGTGTGTGTGTATACAGCAGAAGAACACTTTCTGGACCCATTCCAACTCCCAGCACCCACGTGAAACTTACAACTGTCTGTAATTCTAGTCCTATGAGATCCAATGCCCTCTTCAGGCACCAGGCACACATGCGGTACATAGATATCAACGTAGGCAAACCATGCATACACATAGAATACATAAAAAGAAAAGAAACAATAAATGATAGTAAGGCTGGATGAGTCATGGGGAGCTTATGCCCTGCTGGTAAGAATGTAAACTAGCCCAGCAATTATGCAAAATCTTTAAAAAACTAACAATAGAGCTGCCATATGACCTAGGCATACTACTCTTGTGTTGTCCACAGATAAGAGGAAGTCAGTAGAAAAGCCCAATGTTGTTGGCAGAGGCTATTCATTCATTCCCAGCTGCCCTGACCAGAAATATTCACACAGAAACCGTATTAATTACAGCACTGCTTGCCTAATGACTCTAGCATATTTCTAGCAAACTCTTACATCTTAAATTAACCCATTCCCAATATATTATATTTTATCATGAAGTGCGTGGCCTACCGGCAAGGTTCCAACTGGCCACTTGCATCTTTCTCCTCTAGAGGTTACATGATATCTCTCTGACTCCGCCTACTTTCTCTATATATATATCTTTTCCAGCCTGGCTATATTCTGTTCAACCATTGGCTAAAAGCAGATTTTTTATTAACCAATGGCAATAAAACATATTCATAACATACAGAGGGGAATCCCACAACACAATGTGTTTATTACAACACCATTCACAAAGACGATTTAAGGAATCAGTCTAAATGTTTGTAAATGGATGAACAGGTAAAAAAAAGTCAAAACAAAACAAAAAACCATAGTATACATACACAATGGAGTTGTATTCAGTTATAAAAAAAAACAAAAATATATCACTTTCTGGAATTTCGAGACAAAAGTCAACCAGACTCAAAAGAGCAGATATTATTCATTTTTCTCAATTGTGGATCCTGATTTACATAATGACACACCACCACGCATGCACGCACACACACTTACTTCTGTACATATCCCCTCTCTATGCTCCTATATTGTGAGATGTGAAAGGAAAAGGCAGACTGGGGAAGAGAGACAGATCTATCTGGGGAGAAACAGAGGTTCTCAACTTACAGCTCTCTCCATATCTGCAGGCACCCCTCTGAGAAGAGGGGTCAGAGTTGAACATTTGTCAATTCACTATCTTCCAAGGATTCCAGCCTTAGCTGTTTTTCAGGCATCCTCTTCCAACGCTTTGTTTCCAAATAATATGGAAAACTCTTACTTTGTCTTTTCTGAGATTTCACTTTGATTCCAACTGACCATCCGCTCCTTGTCCATCTGTCTACCTATCTGTCCGTTCGTCCATCTATCCATCTGTTCAGTGTGTATTTTGAGCTCCACATACGTATTAAAGGGAAAACAAGCTGCCTATTTACAGACTTTCCAATTTAAAATATGTCACTTAAACCCTCATGACAACTGCTTATTGTTGTGTTGTGATTTGCTCCAAATTGAGGCCCATCTTCCCAGAGAGAAAGGAGTGATTAGATGATGCAGAAAGCCAAGTAAATAGACAAAGCTGAGAAGCTCACAAATGCTTGGAGGACTCAGGACCTTCTGTGGGAGGAAATATCCAAAGTGTGAAAACTGGAAGTGAACTCAATGAGGAGTTTATTTCAGGCCTTCCAATGACAATGTCCCTGTTTTGTTTTGTTTTTTTTTCATTATTTTCCACTGATTTCAATGATTTCCCAAATAGCTAGCATGCCAGATAATGCCAAGAATGAGAAAACATCATCTGAAAAACCTGCTGTTTTGACTGCATAAGTCAATGAAAGAACACAACCCAATTAGACCCAAAAAGTGTGAAAAGTATTGCCACGCAAATGATAATTTACAGACAGAGATTTGTGTTCAAATCCAAAGGGACAATCACTTGATGTTTGTCTAAGGGATGACACTTGCACTAAATTTTAAAGGTGCCAAGGAGGTGGGATGGGGAGAGGAAGAGGGTTTGTTGAAGCAAAACTAAGAGGAACTACTCAGAGACGTAGACCACAAATACTCAAATATTCAAAATGCAGTCTACTTGGGAAATAGTTCAGGAAGTGTCACTATATCTAATATACCTGTTAGCTACTACACAGCATCTCCAGCATCTCACTATCAACCAAGGGAGTCATTAGTGCAATAAATAAAAATTCTCATTCTCTTTAGTACCATTTTCCATTAGCTAACAAAGTATCTTTCATTTCTTTTCTTCTTCTTCTCCTTCTCCTCCTCCTCCTCCTCTTCCTCTTCCTCTTCCTCTTCCTCTCCTTCTCCTTCTTCTTCTCCTCCTCCTCCTCGTCCTCTTCCTCTTCCTCTTCCTCTTCCTCTTCCTCTTC
>LOEQ01001902.1:503318-524864 GCA_001685075.1 Bramus lutescens
GGCCTATTTAAGGGCTGGGAGAGGCTTTCCCGGGGAGAGACTCCATTGCTGTAATAAAAGGTACTGAATAAACCGCTGACAAGAAGAGCTCCGGTGTCGCGTCTTTTCCTTGCTGGACGAGGATGGGCGTGACAGATCTCCACCAGCCTTTTGTGATCATTGCCACACTGCCCTCTTTTCTGATGAAGAAATTGAAACTGAAAGAAATTAACAACTTTCTCAAAATCACAGCCTAAGTATATTAGAAAGTGTGGCTCCTGAACCTGGTCTTTTAAATGCAGATGTGGGCAGTTTATTGATTTTGCTATATGTTAGGATCACCAGGAATTTAGTTAAGCACAGACACTGAAGCCAGAGCACCTCACCTGCCTTGTGGCATGTGGATTGTGCATCTTCTTTGAGTAATACTATCTTATTGTGATGGTTAATTCTAATTGTATTAATTAAGCAATACCTAAGAGGTTATTAAAACACATCTCTGAGGAGCTATCAAATTGTTTCCAGAGAGTGTTGGTGCATGAAATCTGTGACCATTAGTGGATACAAAGTTTCAATGGGTTACTGCGAGGTGGTACAACTTCCTGTCTGACTGGAAGAAGGAAGTCACTAGAGGTCTGCGCTTAGAAACCTGTCATTGTTTTAGCCCCTTCCTGTACTCTGTTTATTCTGCTCCTTATTAGCCTTATTAGCTGCTCTACTCTGCTTCCCCACTGCCATGAAATGGAAAAACTCTTCTACTATATACTTCCACTGCCATAACATTCTGCCCAAGCTCCTGGAAATAAATGGTCATGCCCAGACCATCCTCCCCCACCCCTGAAGCTGTGAGCCAAAATAAGTCATTCATAATTCTCTAAATGGAAATATTTGAAAAATAGCATGCCTAATGGAAGGCAACATATTTTAAGAATAATTTAATCAACAATAATTTAAACTTACTTGGCCCCGACCCACGGGACCCGTTATTCAGGGGGCCACGAGGGGGTATCACCTGAAAGATAATGGGGAAAAAGAGGAAGGAGCCAAGAGCGAATAACAACAAGACAAGTCTGTAGTGCTTCAAGGCTCGTTTATTTGCCGGCAGGACTCAGGTTTTATACAGCTCTTTCTCCAGGGTGGGGAAGGGTAAAAGAGGGGAATGGAAAGGGGAAATAGAWAAWTWCTAGGTCTGGGGGCTACCAGGCTCCAAGCAGAAGGGGAAGCTCCTGTTCGTCTTATTCTGCAAAAAAGCTTGTGACTATGCTTAAGTCATCTTATGATTAAGCTATTTTGAGATGGACGTGAACCTTGTAAAACACCAGTTCGACGAGGCTCTCGAGTCGGCAACAGGCTGGCAGCCGACCACAAGTCACAAAGGCAGGGGGAACAGCCAGTTCCTCTTTTCTGGCCCTTGACACTACCATATAGTATTTGGGTTAAGTGCAGAATAGCACGTGACGGAGCTGGGTCTAACTGGGCAATGAGTGTTTTTGCAAGATATTAAGAACATACAGGCAATCCTTGAACAATGAGAAGCTGAAAGTATGCAGTGTTATAAGACTGCAGGGAAGGGAAGTATGTTTAATCAAACTAACTAGGTGAGTCTGACCTTGTGGTTCCTTAAAATAAACTGAGCAATTGCCTGTAAGAAAGCTTTGACCAGTAGTTATGCTGGATGCTTGGTTTGATTTGGTTGGGAGTTTTGTTTTGAGAAATAGACATCACCTTATAAAATTGTTTTCTCAAAAATCTCAAAATTATGAAGGCATATTGAAGTTAAAACACTGTAAGCAGGGATTACACTTTCCTTTCCCAGCTGCCCAGCCCCGAATAATCACCCAGAAACTGTGTTAATTACAACACTGCTTGGCCAATGGCTCAAGAGTATTCCTAGCTAGCACTGCTTACATCTTAAATTAACCCATTTCCACTAATCTGTGTATCGCCAGCAGGCTGTGGCTTACCAGTAATGTTCTACCATCTTTCTCCTTTGGCAACTACATGGCATCTCCTTGACTCTGCCTACTCTCTCTCTCTCTCTGCTTGGATTTCCTGCCTGGCTTTACTCTGCTAAGCCATTGACCAAAACAGCTTATTCATCAACCAAAAAAAAAAACCACACATATACAGAAGGACATCCCACATCAAAACACAACATAACAACAAACAAACAAAAAAAAGAATCTCTTCCTGTTCATTCATTTTTACCACCTTGGTGTTATTTAGGAAGCTACTAGTTCACAGATTTGAAGAAAACATCACCCTTATCACTCTTCATATTCCTATCTTTAAATGTTGACTTGTTATCTCTCTCTTTAAAAATATGTTTTTCACTAATAGAAAGGGCATGTATCGACAAAACATTGCTGCAGCAGATCTCAATCTTTGGGTTATGATCCCTTTGGGGGGTCACGTATCAGATATCCTGCATATCAGACTGCATTACAAGTCATAACAGTAGCAAAATTATAGTTACGAAATAACAAAAATTATAAGATAATTTTATGGTTTGGGTCACCACAACATGAGGAATGTATTAAATGGTCGCAACATTAGGAAGGTTGAGAACCACTGTGTTACAGCTAAGGCTTCTAATACATAAAATGTGATGAAGAAATGAATCTTTCAGTGAAGACTGCTAACAATCCTTGGTGAGATCTTCTTGGTGCAGACTTGCTTCTGAGGGTAATAGACCAAGTCAGAACAAGGTCCTACTTGACTTCCCGCTGAGGCCATAACTGATCTTGAGGGCCCGTGCTACAAGGAGGGTGCATGTGCAAAAAATGTCTATGGGTTTCATTGCCTTAGACAATAGTTTTAGCATCATGGTGTCTACAGAAACTGGCAGAACAAACTTGGAAAGCCAGAAGTCAGCCTCTCCAACCACACCATTCAGAGACTCTCTGAAAAGTGCTATTCCTGAGAAAGATGTTTACCTAGTACAACTTGAGATACCAAGTACAACTTTAAAATAAAAGTTTAAAAGTCTTGGCTTTACAAAGAAGAGAAGAAACAATGTTTACAAAAAAAGGGGGATGAAAGGCAATGTGTCCATTCCTTTCATTTACTCCTTCTCTCTTTACCTAGTGGATAAATGTATTTATACAGAAGTTCCTGGAGAGAGAGAGAGAGAGAGAGAGAGAGAGAGAGAGAGAGCGCTTGAAAACACATAAGGCCAGGATTAGTTCATGGCTTGGGAAAGCTGAAGGCGACTGGAGTTCAAGAATGGTACAAGCAAGAGAATAAGATGCTGCTGAATATGGAGAGGGATATTAAACATTCCCATCTACTGATTTTTCATACTCATTCTGGGTTTTATTAAATGAGTGGGAGAGAAAGAAAAAATCAGTTGGGGGATTTTTAAATATTTCAAGTGAGTAGTCTCAAGTTCTCAAGTAAATAAGTATGAGATAAAAATGTGAAGATACTAATAGAAAAAAAGATGGATGATTTAGAAACAAAAATGCTATAGAAAATAAGATTTGGCATGCATTTAGGGCATCTCGATAGATATCAGATATTATACAATATTGAAGCTAAAGGCTTGAATAATAAAATTTTAAGTTGAACCCACATAGGAATGTTAAGTAAAGGGTACAATAAAAGAATGGTAGTTATAAAATTAACAATGTATTAATATAAAACTTAAAGGATATTCTAGTGTAATGTCTGTTACTGTGATAAAATACCCCAGCAACATGCAACTTCTGGGGGAAAGGGTTGATTTTAGTTCCCAGTTCCAGGTTCCAGTCCATCACTGTGGGGAAGTCACAGAGGCAGGAGCATGAGACAATGAGTCATGTCAACCTTGGCAGTCAAAATGAGGTATACCATTCACTTGCTATCTTACTAGCATGCTAGTACTCAGCTGCTCTCTGAGACAGTCCAGGACCCCCAAGATCAGGGAATGGTTCCACCCACTTTGGGATGGGTCTTCCCATATCAATTAAGGCTATCAAAACAATTCCCCACAAAACAAGCCCACAGGCCACCCTGATACAGACAATTCCTGTACTGAGACCCCCTTACCAGGTGGATTCTGGCTTGTGCCAAGTTGAAAATTAAAGCTGTCACAAAGATGCTTGTAGAATGGACTCACGGGCAGGAGAGTAGAAGCCTAGCATCTGTGCTAATTTTCGGCAATTAAAAATGTCCAGGGAGCAAGTGACAATATGGAGGATCTCAAAGGAGAAATTCAGATTGAACACGATTTGTTGTGGGAGTAGAAGAGATCAAATGTGACTCTAATGCAGTCGAATAACAATGGTATGGGGTGAAGACACACTGGAAATCATGGAAGAAGGTGACCAAATGCTGACGCAGCAGCAGTAAACGCCTGCCCCTTAAGGGAAAACTACTCTCCGGTCAAGGAGATGAAATCACGGGCTAAGGTGGAGAGAGCTAACATCCCAGCTGGGCTGGTTAGACACCTGGCGAATGACCACCTTCAGAAAGGTGAGACCATCCCTATAAAGGCGGGTTCACCTTAAGCCATGCCAGAGAGAGAGGCAGGATAGTGATCCCTTCAATGAGACACCGTACTTTTCTTTCCCATGATTCCCACCTCCTGGTGCAATTGTTTATAGAGACATAGCCAAGATGCTTCTTAAGTCTACTGACTTTTATGAATTTTTCAGAAAAGCTTAACTTCTCCTGTTCTTCCACTTCTCGAACTTTGGGCTTTCCTACTCACTATCTAAAGCCCCTCTTCCTGTCATATGACTTCCTGTGGTCATGCGACTGCCCGTCACCATGGAACTAATCTCCATGCCCAGCTGAACTCAAACAGCATGGCTGTTTATTTTTCCTTTTCTTCGTTTTCCTTCTTTAGGCAGCTGCAAGATTTACAGCTTTTTTAAAAAAAAATTAAATTAAAATTTTTTTTTAATTTTTAAATTTATTTTACATACCAACCACAGTTCTCCCTTCCTTCCCTCCTCCCGCTCACCTCCCTCCATCCATCCTATTCCCCACCCACCACAAAGGGTAAGGGTCCCATGAGGAGTCAACAAAACCTGGCACATCAAGTTGAGGCACGACCAAACAAGGCATCCCACCTTAGGGAAGGGGCTCCAAAAAGCCAGCTCAAGTATCAGGAACACATCCTATTCCCACTGCCAGGAGCCCCACTAACAGACCAAGCCACACAACTGTCACCCACATTCAAGAGGGTTTAGTTCAGTCCCATGCAGGCTCCCCAGCTGCTGGTCCAGAGTGGGTGAGTTCCCAAGAGCTAGGGTCAGCTGTCTCTGTGGGGTTTCCCCCAACATGATCTTGACACACACACCCTGCCCCACCCCCCGGCCTGTTCATGTAAGCCAACCTTTTCTTAACTGTAATAAAATTGCTCGTGAACCTCCCTTTTAGGATGTTCTTGTTTTTTTCATTGTTGTTATTAATGAGAAGAGACCCGATCCTTGGTGTCATCTGGTGGCCATGAAGGGATATGCCAAAATTTCAGATAACACTGGGGCTTGAAGTAAGGAAGAGAATAAATAGAATATCATAGAGGCAAATTTATTTTTTATATCCTTGGTGTATATCAATAAGAAAAGAAAACCACGTGCAATAAAAGCAAAGAAATCCTGGATGAGCTGCAGTGTGTGCAGCGAACAATGGCTGGTGAATAATGAGCAGGTCTCCGTCAGAGCTTACGAGTAAGTGGAGTGCTGTTCTGAGGGCAAGTCAAGTCAGCTCAGGAGAAAGCTGTTGTGAGTGGACTTGACATGCAGTTTTCATCCTTTTCTGTATTCAGGTTTGTATTGCAAGGATGGAAAGTAAAATAATAATAATAAATTGCTAAGATCTCTTAGATTCCTTTAGAGCCTGTCTTCTGAATAACATCTACATTTTGACAATAAAATATTCATGAGGAAGTTACTTTAGGAGGCAGAAGGGAGCCAAGGACAATGTGTGTCTTTGTAGTATCGCACATGTACCTCCCTAACAACCACTGATATTAAGACCCTTGACTACATCCTCCTTGAAGACTCTGTGGGGCTAGACTCTTAGAGTCCCATTTCTTTCTTTCCCAGGCCCATCATCCTAAAAACTGCTATTACATTCCCCAAATTTACACTATTTCACAAATGTTATCTACATGGAATTTTATAGTAGGTGTCCAATGAAATAGTATTTTAAACAAAATTTGTTTTCTCCTAACATTTTTTTAAATGCAGAAAGCAGAATAGTGTGCACAGATGATATCTAGGACAGTGACTTCAGTGCCTGGCTATGAAAATAGTTTATAAAGAAAGTATCTGTTATATCAAGTTCTAGATTTATTTAAAGTTCAGAAGTGACTTGGCAATAACCCAATGAATTCTAAACAGCAAATCCAGCTAATTCTCCAATAGAAAACAATCCTGGTGGAGTGCTGTTTCACTTCCTCTAGTAAATGAGAACACAAGTTCAATTAAAGAAGTATAAAAGCATGCCCTCTCATGCTTTTAATGTTCACACTTCCAGGCAAATGAAGTTTTGGTTATTAAGACGAACTTAACATTCATGAACCTTGACAGTGCTTCTTTTGGAAGACAATCTCTTCCACCCACTTTGCCTTTAAAATTGGGGCAAATCCAAAGGAATTCAGCAAACTGTCTGTTCATGTTAGCAAAGTGAACATTAAAATAGAAACCACAATGAGGATGCCTAGAACTGAATTGGCTCTGAAGAGTCAGGGAAGGGTTTGCATTGAACTATACTGTGAGCAGGGGCATTCAAAGGCCAGAAGCTTGTCTTTGAGACCACAGCTCTTCTCTTGGAGCCTGTATCTTAGGACTGATCACAACACCCCAAACTTCTTCAACCCTAGAGCCAGAGAGGCATCTTAGGTGCTTTTTCTATTTGTTTCTTTTATATGTAAACTTTATTTTTTTTTCTTGTTGTTCTCAAAATAAATGAGTTCATGTTATAATGGAGGATTGGGAGCTCTTTCAATTAGGTGAGGCAATTCAGGATGTGGACATTATATAATCCCATATTGTTGCCTTCAGGTATTTGTGTGGATGTAATGAAGTTTCAGAATTGTTGAAATCTGGGCTCTATACCCACTAGGAACTCAAGAAGTCCCGTAAGCACTGTGTATCAGGTATCTGAACTTGTTTTCTCTAGCAAAATACCACACACTTGCTAGCTCATATTTCACAAACGCACTTTCTCACAGTTTAGGACAGCAGGGATCTGAGAAAAAGGTTCATTTCAAATATCTCTTCTTGGTTTGAAGATAGCTGGATTCATGGTGTCCTTGTGTGTGCACGCCTGTGTCCTTATTATCCACTTACAAGGAAACTCATCATTTTGTACTAGGGTCTCTTCGACTCCAATGTATCATCTTAAATCATATACTTATAATGGCTCCGTTTCCAAGTGAGCCTATGTGCCAGGAGTTAGGATTTAGACACGTGAATGTGGGGAATAGAATTCAACCCATAGTGAAGTTGATAATATTTGGTTAAAGAATCATCTTACTTGTTCCAGACTTTTCCTTCGGAGATTTCCACTTGGACAGTGGAGTCAGATAGACAAAAGCTACTGAAAAGAACTGTAGTTAACTGCCAGTCACTTCCCTTTATAGTTGGAAGAAAGTTACTTTGGACAAGATTTCTTTTAAAAAGCCACCTATGAGGTTCTTTCCTTTTTAATTCTATTTATTTGTGGGGTTTTTTTTGTTGTTGTTTTCTTTGTTTTTAACATGTGAATGCTCTGTCTGCCTGACCTGCAGACCAGAAAAGGGCTTATATTCTATAAGATGACTGTGAGCCACCATGTGGGTGCTGGGAATTGAATTCTGACCCCTGGAAGAGCAGCCAGTGTTCTTAACTGCTGAGTCATCATCCCTCCAATCCCTTATGAAATGCGTTCTAATTATGTGATGTGCAGTTCTTCAGTGACTTACTCAACAAAGACGATTCCTTTCAGCCCCACTGAGCGCACCTTGCCTTCAGGCACAAGGTCACAAAAGGCGTGGCTGAGAGAACTTTGTATGGAAGCTGAATAAAAACTCAACTCCCTCATTTTCTGGAGTCTCTGAGGGACTGAAAAGGCACCAAATGAGATTTACCAGCACGGAAGGCCTCAAGAATCCCTAAGGATAACTCTCACATTGGTGGGAATTATCTGAACTGGAGATCTAGTATAATGTTGTAGAGCGACTCTGAAGGGATTTGACCAGATGGATTGCAAATGTGCTTCAGATGTGGCAGAGAGACTGGTGATGCCTGCAAGTGAAAACTCAGAGTACAGAAGACTCGGGTGGTCAGGGGTAGAGTGACTGTCAGCATGCTTTCTGTGGGCCAAGTTGTCCTCAGCAGAGCCCACAGAGGGACACACAGCTTGCTGGATAAGCAAGGTATTATTATATTATGTGCAATCCCAGCAGTGGGTGAGAATCCCTGTGACGGAACAACCACGACACATGGCATCTGAGATCCAGGACCCATCATTCATTTGCACAAAGTGTTCTCAATATGGAGTCGGCTTTGAGTCTAGCTAAACCTCTGTACTTAGGCACATCAGAGAGATGAATGCCCAGGGCTGCAGCGTGATGTCTCTCCTAACTGAAGGTCTGAATATTACATGAATTCTGGCAGGTGATGTGTGGTGCGGAGAATTGTCTGTATTCTGTCAATCATGTTTTAAATAAACGCTGATTGGCCAGGCAGGAAGTATAGCTGGGTAAACAAGATAGGAAGTAGAACAGGAGAATGCTGGGAAGGAGGAAGCCCATTCCTCACAGNATAAGAAGACTGAGCTAATGGGCCAATCAGTTTATAATCTTATGGAGATCTCTGCTGTGTGATTTTCTTTGGGGCTTGCCAGCTGTGGGGTATTGGGCAGGACAGAAACCCCAACAAGCAGCCAGCCCTCATGCTACAATGTGAATATTATTTATATAATTTGACTGGCATGATAAAGTGAGTCCCACTCTTTCAAATACTTCTCTGTGGAATTATCCATCCCTCCATTTTGACAAAAGTATTGGCCTTATGGGGGGACTTATTTGCCAATAACATAGCATAATCAATATAATTCGTGTTCCAATAGGATCTCTAAATGGTACCCATTGCTTATGCCTTCCCACCATCCCCTTACTTTCTACACCACAATAAGACATTTGCCAGATAGGCTTTCACCTTCTTCCTGGCCCTCAGAATGAGGGCGGGAGTGCAGAGTCATCCTAGCCCAGAATGTGAATGGAAAATACAATGTTTAATGCCAATATGATGCAGGGGTGATTAGTAAATAGTGACCAAAATACTGATCTAAGATAGTATTTCAGTATCAATATTCTGAATATTGGAACTTTGCATGCAGTTAAAGAAATCCAAAACAAGGTGGATATGACATTTTTGAAATGATTATTGGCTTATATAATGGAAAAGTCGGAACTGTTTGATCTAAAGGCCCACTGACACCTGCAGAGCCTTCTGTTTTCCCCTGCTTTAGGGTTCAACTTTTTCTTCATTGCCCCTTTATGAGTTCATTAGTCTCTCATATAAACAAGATGAATTATGTGAAGAAGATTTCCTTTAGTTCCGACTGATAAGAAGTTCAAGTTTCCTACTGAATATTCCATTTTATTTTAGAACTAAAATCACTGAGATAGAAGTTTTTTAAAAATGTACGTGGGGTAGCAAAAGGAATAAAAAACAATATACTGGCATGATCTTTAATGAGATCCAGGCTTTACTTCATTTGAACAAATATTAACATAACAATTACTGATTCTTGCTGAATATTATCTTGTAGATTATATTATTCTTTATAAACCGTTAGTGGAGGAAAATTATCTGCATAATGAATATGGGGAATAGATTTACTCATCCAGATTAAACATATTAACATATCTTTAGATGTCGTCTGAGCATTTATTAATCTACAGTTTGCTATTAAAATACTTGTCACTGTGGACTTTATCATCATCATTATTATCAGCTACAGAAAATGGACTGCTTATAATGAATCAAGGCTAACATGCAGATAAAGAGATACCAGCATTTTAATACTGTTCAAAGGCTGTGGATCACAGATAGTCAGGCATAATTCGTGAAGCCTGGAATGCCTGGAGAAGAAAGCAAATTTTGTCTAAATATAATCAGGCAGTGTGTTAAAACATTTTGCATTTTTCTGAAAACGAGGTGGTGGATCCTGTATTTAAAGCTGCTACTTTATATACAAACCGTGCACACCATGTGTGTGATCCAGGCCCCCTGTTCTGTTCCACTGGTCATGTCCCTATTTGTGCCAATGTCACATTGCCTCATTTGACTTATCTTTATATATAATCCTAACCAGGATGCTATTTTTCAAAATTGCCTTGGCTACCCCTATGCATTGAATATTCATATAAATTTTATATTGAACTTGTCACTCATACTACTGAGATTTTTAACTTAGATGGCATCTGTTTCATGGATCAGTTTGAGGTCATAGATATCAATATTCCAATCTGTGCAAATGGGGTTGCATATCAACTTTAGGGCTTTCAAATAGAATTCAATAATATTTTAGAAACCATTATGAATCATGCCTGTTAAGAATAAATGCCTTTGCTGTTATGTGTAAAAAGATTTAAATGAGTTTATTTTACCCTACAATAAACAAAGTTAATGATCACTTATGAATTCAGTTATATCTACAGATTCTTTATATAACAAATACCATCTGTAAATAGAATTTAGTATCTTCTAAATTTAACAAAATGTGGATTCTGGTTCTAATTTTTGCTTTATATCAATGAGAAAGGCTACTCTACTGGTTTAAATAGAAGGAAAAATGAATATCACAATTTAAAGGCAAATCCAAGAGGGATTTTCTGGTCAATTGTGTACATTATGTTCATTATATGAATTTGCCTGATTAATAGTGTTGGTTTTAAGTATCAGTTTAAGGAATCTTATTTTGGTTCCATCTTTGCTCATATCCACAAATCCGTTTGAATTTAAGTTTTTCTATATATATTAAGATTAACCTCTAATTTGTTTTGCTTTGTATTAATTCCGTGTGATACAGTGGTTTGTTTTCATGAAGCACATTGCAAACATGTGTAGTGGGGTGATAGCATGAAGACACCCAGGGAGTGTATAGGAGTGCCGGAGAGTTTTATATCAACTTGACATAAGCTAGAGCGATTTATGAAAAAAAAAATCCTCAACCGAGAAAATGCCCCCGCCGGATGTTTCTGTGGACAGGCCAGTGGTGCAATGTTTAAATCCGTGTTGCTGCGGGAGGGCCCTGCTCACTGTGGGGGGTGTCACCTCTGAGCAGGTGGTCCTGGATGATGTAAGAAAGCAGACTGGACCAGTCAAGAGGAGAAAACCATCAAGGAGCATAGCTCCATGGCTTCTGCTTCAGTTCTTGCTTCCAGGTTCCTGCCTAGAGAGTCTACCTTGACTTCCCTTCATGATGGACTATAACTGTAGCTTCAGTAAATCCTCCTCTTCCTAAGTCACATTTTTAATGGTGTTTCGGAAAGGCAATAGGCATCTTTAACCAAGGTGATAGATCTGGAGCCCATCCCTAGAGAAGCTCATCTCTCTCTTCCTGCAGACTTCAGAAGGAGTCTAGAGACTGAGACCTTGGCGTCAGACTTCCAGGCTCTAGACTTTACGACAGTAACTTTCTGCTGTTGAAGCTACTCCCTTAGTGCTATGGTAGACTTTGCAAACTAATACATATTCATTAAAAATAAAGCAAGACGTGATGGAGTGAGAAGAGGCTTCCAACTTGCTTGTCTGTTACCATCAGTGCTTAGATTTTTCAGGAGGTCCAAGCTAGGATCATATTCTTATCATTACCTAGTGATACTCAAATATCAACATGTAATACTTTAACTTATAATAAATATAATGGGAAAATCACATGATATTTACAGGGCTCAAATTGTAACATAACTCAGACATTTTTGCTGCATGCCTCTATTAAATGCACATATGTAGCAGAACCCATTCCTACATACATCTGTATTGACTGTGCTATGCTATAGTCAGTACGTCTTGAAAAATCAGTCTTAATGTCTCTGACCCAGTGGTCTTATCTATCTACACTTCTCTTTGTAAGATCATCCCTCTGATTCCCAGAGACAAAAGGATGACATAATAAATTTATTTTTGAAACCCTATAGTGAAAGTTCACACTGTTTCCCATTGATCCTCCTTTATGTGATGACAGTAGATAGATTGCTCTAATGTCTCTAAATACCCAGTTTTCAGGATATAAAGCATAGATGAGACCCACTTCTTTTCAGTTCATTTAGCTGTTTGTTCCTGAATGGGTCTGCTCAGTCCCAATACTGATGCACTTATAGAAAACTCACTTTGTGCATCTTCCAATCTGTGCTTGCAGGCATGCTTGCCTCAGCCACGCATCTAGGGTTACAGCTTTGGTTGCTCACTCTACACTGAGCATGCTCCAGAGCTTGCATTGGCTATCAGCAGGAGTTGTGAAGTATATGCTAAGTCACTCAAAAAGATCTCTTTAAATTTTAAGCAACTAGACAAATAAGAACAATAAAGAAAAAACTCAATGCTCCCCCACCCCCATATTGCACAACAGAATATACCTTCTCCAGCTTTCTCCCGAAGAGCTACAGTATTCTGGCATTGTTTCCAACTCAGTTTGTGAACCACAGATGCCAAAATGGATAAAGGAGGTGCATACGGCTCAAGAAAAGGCAAGAAGCTCACATGGTTGAAATTGTGGTCACCGGTTCTTTTTGCCTTTTCTCGGGAAAGATGGCTGTAACTATTGAACAAGGGAACAAAGAAATATTGCAGCTAGAATGGAAAGAGACAGCATGCCAGGCTGGGCTGGACTTGGTTGTGTTATTGTCTACAAAGTCACCTTAGATTGAAGGATCTTAAAGTAGAGGAGTAATTGACCCGATTCCTGTTGCATGGATTTGCCAAGATTACTAGATGAGAGACATTTGCAAATAACTCTGGTGTGGTCGAAGAGTGACTGTGAAAACAGCAGGAAGAGGATGGAGCAGAAGGACAACCACAGGACAAACCAGACTTTGTTCACCAGTTTGTGCAAGAGGAAGTTCAAGGCTGTGTTCAGTTGTAAACTTACGGAGTCCGGCAGATCTGGGTTATGATTGTCATTGCTTTGTTTGTTCATTTACTACCTCTGGGAACTTGGACTTTGGTTTGGTTTCCTCATTTGAAAAATAATTACACACACAAACACACACACACACACACACACATGAGGTTCTTATGAAAACAAAATAAGATATGACAAAGCACCTTACAAGTGCCAGGCACAGAATTTAAAAGGTCATACAATTGGCCACAAATTGAATGCATGAAACTTAAGGTTTATGCTGGTATTTCTGAGTATCCTTCCAGAGATATTCTAGAGGAGATTAATGCAAGAGTCATGGCTGAACTTCATGATTCAATTACTGTTCATATAAACCCTATGGCAGACAAAGAAATAATTTACAGAGCATGTCTCATTGACATAGAATCTCTGGTTACTGATCTCATGTACAACAGCCTGTCTCTCTTCCTTTGATGAATTGATTCTTGCAGAATTCTAGGAGACATTTGACTCTACATCCTAGGAAGAGATCCCTGATTAGACTGATGGCTCATTCTAGGCTCCTTCTCTAGCCTGGGGTCATGCCCTTGTCAGAGCATCCCAGCTGCTCCTCCGCAAAAGGTTTCTTGCCTCTCCATTACATGCATCTTAAGATATATGGTAACCATGGCGATAAACACCAGGAGACATAGCCTCATTCCCAGGCTAACCAACCGTTTGACGGCCTGTACTGAAAACTACAATTCTTTCCTGTGTTTCTATTTCAGTAGAGGAAAGAGTACCATTTGCTGGTGATAACAGATTCTTGTTATCAATCAGTGCACAGCACAAATGATAAAATGTTCTTCTAATATAATTTTGGCAAAATCTAATCAGTCTTTTAGCTCAAGAGGACAAGCATTCATTAATCCCTATATTAGTCTGGGATTGGGGGTGCTTGCTTACTACTTGTATCCTTTTTTCTGCATAAAGGAAGCATATGCACATTTCCTTAAGAGAAATGCAGGACTCTAAGGAAACTTGAGTGATGTCAGTTAAATTTAAGGATCTTGTAGCTCATATTGCCTGGCTTTCAAAAGAAGCACCAGCACATAGTTTTACACGACTTAGCCATTATCGTGAGTCTTTAAAGAGCCAGCAGGATAATTTAGATCTGTCTTTTGATTCTCTGCAGAGCCTTTTTGTTTTTTCCTTCTTCATTTTGTGGTTTTCTTGGAGTGAAAATAGTGGAAAGAATGATTATACTACCATATTTACAACTTGGTTTATGAAGTTTTAAAGATCAACAAAACTAACTACATTGTATTAGAAAAACAATCCTTGAAGTAAGAAGGCTGTGTCCACCTTCAGTGTGGCCTACAATCTGTAATCTTTCCGGTTTTCATTTTCCTTTTTTGTCTAAAGACATAGTTATATGCTCACAGAGCTATTTTAAGAATTTATTAGAATGGTCTGCACACAATACCTGGCATTAAGGCAAGCTGTCAACAAATAATTCTCTCTCTTTCAGCTTATATACTTAAATTCTATAAATAAATCAAGTGATTTCTACAATGAACAGAGAGGAAGAGAAAGCTGGGGTTGGACTCAGTCATTGCTTCTTTCTTCTTCATCAGAGAAAAAGAAATTAAAATAATCTATTTAGACATAGTTCATGTAAAGAAGCCGAATACAATGGAGCTAGAAGGTGATGAAAACATGCCTTTGTATTCTCTGTGGGACACATATTATTGATTTGGTTTGAGATGATGAATACTCCAAGAACCTCACACAATGGCCCACAATGGTAGCAGATGAATATTTTACATGCCCCATGGGGGAAAATCCAGAGGTTGGGGAAAGCTGAGAGCAGATATTTTCCTTTGAAACAACTCTTTCCAACAAACTCAAGGAGAGTGCTTACAAGGAGCGCACTTCTCATACAACAGACGGCGAATCATATGTGGGTGTAAGGAAAAGAACAGAGAGAAAAACTAAGTGAACATACAGCCTAATGCCAGAGTCAAGGTGAAATTCTGTTGGTCAAGAGGAGAGATCAAGCTGCAGTTAGACTGGACACTACTCGAGGGTACTTTAACCAAGTCCCTCTTCATAAAGCCAAGACCTATGTGAACAATGAAAATACAAGAGTATCTCCGATCTCTCCCCGCCCCTCCAAATTCAGCTCCTCAACATGGCAGGCTCCTGAGGCAGAGGCCTACTGTTCAGTCCTCTCCTCCCCTTTGAGTTCTCCTCGTGATCACTACCACATCTCTACACTCTTGTTAGAGGAAGGTTCTGTATAAGGCAGGGAACATGAAGAAGCGTGAGTCAACACTGTTTCATTGGGGCTTGAGAGGCAGCTCAGCAGTTAAGAGCACACAGGGTTCTCGTGCGTCTGAGCTCATTTCCCTGCTCCCACATAAAGAGGTTCAGAACTACCTATAGCTCCAGGTACAGGGGATCCAACTCTTTCTTCTGGACTCGACAGGCGCCTGCACTTACATGTGTAAGACACACTCTCCCTTCGCCTCAGTGTCTCTCTCTCTCTCTCACACACACACACACACACACAAACTTAAAAGAAATCTTTAAAAAATGAAAACCTGTATTTGCTGAGTTTCTACCATAAGCCATGTTATATCAATGAAGATTTATAAGTTTCTGAAAAAACATGGCTGTATGTATGCAAATATTTTAAAGACAAATTCATCTGTCATAGCTGTGAGTAGCATAATTGTTGAAACAATATTTCTTGTTGCCATTATTGACGTCAGGATGCTTTCTTCACTTTTCCTGACCCCTACATTTGCATGTATAGTCGAAAAACAAGGGTAATTGCAGCAATCTATTGGTTGATTGGTCTCTTTATGTGAATGAGGGGACAGTGAAACAGAAGAAATTTGTCAGACTTCCATTCACTAGCCAGTGACATGAGCAAACGTCATGCTAAAGCTAATGACTTCAACACACTAAAGGAATTCTTCCTCGGATTTTAGGGAATGAGATGTAATGTCTAAGCTTAATATTTTCTGAGTTGCTAACACTCTATCCATCATTTCTTGAGACTAAATAATCAATAAAACAATTAATGGTCATAGTTGCTTCTCTCTAAGACATAAACACTCCTATATCATTTTTAAGATTTCTTCATGGTTTCTTGGGTATACAGTAGGCAAGAGACACACACAGCATCGTATTCATTGTAGCCTTGTTAGTACAAGATTTATAACTTCAGAAATACAGGGTTATAAGTTATTAGGGCTTCTGAAGACTTTTTAAAAAAATTAAGCATGTATAATTTAATTTTGAACAGTATGTTTAACAACTTCAAGTAATCTTTAACAACTAGTTCATAAAATTCATGGTTTTGGTCATTTTCATCTATAAGCCAGAATGACTAATGGGCTTGAGTTACCCATTAAATATATGAAATACTGTTACATTCTGGCCTGATAACTATCTGTATAAAATATATTTTATTACAAGAAAGACTAGCATGAGCATAGAAGATAGTCTGGGAAATAAATAAATACACACACATGTACTTAAATGCATAAATAAGTGAATCAGGTACAAAAGACGAAGTCATGTGAGCTCATTTATATTATAATGTCAAGTCAAAATAAAGTCAACTCCTAGAAGCATAGAGTAAAATGGCGTTTTCCAGGGATATGTTAATGGTGTTTGTTGGGGAAATGTTGATCAAAAGATAGAAATTTTCAGTTATGGGGAGTAAGTCTAAAAGGTGTCTTGTCGGCATGTCCTCATTATTTTTCTCTTTGCTGTGACAAAATACCTAACAAAAGCAATTTAAGAAAGGGATGGTTGACTTGGGCTCCTATGAGGGTACCCGACTATGGTGGGGAAGCTATGGAAACGGGAGTGTGAGGCAGCTGGTCACAGTCAGAAAGCAGAGAGAAGAAGGCTTGTGCACATTTTACCTTCTCCTCTGTAGTCAGTTCAGGGCCCGAGTCCACAGGATCATGCTACTGACACTCAGAGTATGGCTTCTTATCTCATCTGAACCCTTCTGGAAATACCCCCCTAGATGCATGTAGAAGGATGTTCCACAGAGATTCTAAGTCCCATAGACTTGACAATCAAGATTAGCCCTCACACTTGGTGACTATGGTTAAGACCAATGAGTTGTGAATGTAGAGAGAGTAGGTTTTAAGTATTCTTGCCACCAGAAGTAAGAGGTATGTGCGCTAATACATTATTTGGTTTATGATAAGGGTTCAACCTACTGAACTCCTAAAATCTTTATATAAATGTTATAAGTCCAATGTTTACATTTCAACGATGCACAGAGAGGGGAGATGTCTGATCATATCTTATTCCATTTGTGTGGCTATCACCAACCAGAGTGGATCTATGGTAATGGAAGAACTGTATCGGTTCACAATTGGGAAGATTCAAGAATGTGGCACTGCCAGCAACGGCTTGGCTCTGGAGAGAGTTTTGCAGTGGAAATCGTGTATGAGACAAATAGATCATATGCTAACGCAGCAGAAAACCCAGACTCTGTCTTTTTAACCCAAGAGATCAAATCCATTCCATTCGAATAGCATTAACCTCTTCCAATGGCACTGCCCCTGTGACTAAGCAAATCATACAAAAGTACTACCCCTTAACAGTTCCACAGCTCAGGATCAAGTTTCCAGCACATGAATCTATAGCATGGAGTAGTAGGGGGGAACTACATCCAAATTATATACCCAATTTTAAGTAGCAGGGCCCAGACTTCCCCTTGAGATTTCCTGATTCCATGGTTTATATTTGCAATCACTATACCCCCAAAAAACTACTTAATTCATTATGGCAAAAACTCCACTCTTCATTGATGTGGCCCAATTAGAGAGTAGTAGTGTCTGAACAGAGAGTGTTAAAAACAAGTTCCCTTAGAGAAGAGAATGTGCAATTAGCAGTATCCGTAATATAAAGGAAGATATCATAGGGAAACAACTCATGTATTAAAAAATAAGCTATGTAGACGGGGGGGGGTGGAAGAGAGAGAACAGGAACAAGAAAATCCAGGCATTAGAAAATAAATGTATACAAACATACCCATACCTGAGCACACACTACACACACACAGACACACACATTTCCATTTGTGCCTGTCTAACTCTATGTGACAGTTTGTGAAACAGTGCCTGAACTCAAAAACACAAGCTAAATATATATAATTCATTTGGATATGGATTACTACCCAAAATTTACATAGCAGTAAAGAGGACAATGCATCAAAACAGCTACTCATTCTTCTCAGTCCTGATTAGTACTCTGCATTAAGAACATCAAGGTCAGTGCCCTCTTTCCTGTGCCATTAGCAACCAAAACTCAAGAAGGAAAATAATCCTATGTCAAAAGGAGAATAGCATATACAGTAGATACATATAACCCCTGGTTTGATGAAATACACATCTGGATGTGGTATTTAGCAAGGTATAAATACATAAAAGGACTTGGCAGAAACAAAACATCCTCTGACAACGTATTCAAAAGTTACCAATAGTTTCCCTTTTGTTGTGTGATGCAAATACTTATTTTCTTCTCTTGGCCTTTTTAGACTTATATACTAATTATTATTAAGTTGTTAATAAGTCTGTGCAAATGTGTACATGATGGTTCCAAATTAAAATTTTAATGTATACTGTTATTAATAAAGAATATTCATGTGGGTGGAATACAATTATTTTCTGTAGACAGTGATCTCATACTTAGTATAGCAATATCTTACAATATCAAAAAATAAAAATTCACATTTAAATTATATTCAAGTTCTTAGGTTTATTAATGACCTTCTTTGGAAGAGATTATTTAACTAATTTTATAGTGGCTCAAAGGACAATTTTATAATCCTTTCTTTTACTTGTGTGGGTCCATTAGCTGCTGTTACAAAAACCACATCTTTCCTCATGCGGAAAAGATGCAAGAAATCGTATTCTAGATTCTCCGCATTCTATCAGCGATACCAAGCTTTCTTGGTGTTATTCACCATTAGCTACCAACAGCTTTGCAGTGTGAGTTTCACACTTGCGCTTTCGAGAGCTGGCTTCAGCCTTGTTCACCAGCCATACCCAGGCGCACTAAAAGCAAAAGGAATATTTTAATGAGCACCAGTGAGCCACAGCATCAAGGGGCCATGTGCAGTCAGAGGGCATCGGTGCCTTAAAGTAACGAGGGCTCCTGTGAGCTTCAGGTACAAAATCTGTAGTGAGCAAGATGTGAGAGTTTAAACTCTGCATTGCGTGCTGCCTCTGGAGAGGAATGAGCCAGTGATGGGTGGAATGCGGGAAGCCACGTGTGAAGGAGAGTCTGCAATGCAGATCTAACAAAATCAAATGATTTTCCACACAACCTCCCCCAAGCAGTAGGAAACTGGAGGTCTTCTCCCGTGATTCTATTTTCAAATGTAAAAGTCGTATACATCATCCTATATAGTGGGGGTAGAGTGGAGGTAATGCAATTTGAGAACAAGAGTTAAGAGACCTGAATCCTAAACCAGTTTTCTCACCCTATGTGACTCTGAAGATGGACACTAGACCTCAGATATTTTGTTTTTATAAGCAATAAGTTAAGGCTGCTTTTTTTTTTGCTGACTCACAAGACTGATGAAAAACTAAATAAGTGGAAATATTCCTGGAATAGTGTAAGAGAGCAATGCAACTACAAGATACGATTTTGGAGCTTCAAACATCACTTCTTTATATGCTATTTTTTCTACATTTGGAAAAAAACAGGTTTTTTAACAGTGTGTGTGTGTTTTCAGTTCTTGGAGTCTCTAAAAGGAAACTAAACAATAGAATAACATGTTCAGCTTGTCAATGGACAATTATGACTATGTCATTCATATGCCAGAACCAGCTGTACCAAATGGGGAATATAAATCCTATAGTGAACTTTTGAACAGGAGTTAAATAAATGCTTGCTGCTTATTTCCTACACAGAAACAACGCTGGAGACTAACTTTAACTTCTAGCTGGCAGCCATCGTGACACAGATCCAGAAAGAGGGCAAAACAAACACACCAAGTTCATTTTGTCTTAGGGGATTGGTTATTTTATTGTGTGTGTGTGTGTGTGTGTGTGTGTGTGTGTGTGTAAGCATGCGCATGTGCACATGCATGTATGCATATGCCTGTGTATTTGTGTGTGCTCCCACATGTGTATGCAGGGGTAAGGGGCTGTGAAACTGGAGGAGTGAGTGTGTCTGATCCCCTGGAGCTATAATTATAAAATAGCATGACCCACCCAGCCACTGTAGGTGCAGGAAACAAACGTCAGTCCCTTATGAAAGTAACTCCTGAGCCGTCTCTCCAACCTCTGGTCACTTTTCATGGCAAGAATATATGCAGCATCTCCTCTTGCATGTGCTACTCCACAAATCAGAGAGTATTTGAACAAAGAGAAAATGTCTCATCCGTTCTCTTTGTTTTGCAGTGTAGAGCTTTGTATAGACACAAATGGCAATGGTTAATGGGCATTTACTATTTCTATGTCTGTGGCATATTATCATCAGTCCCCAATGTGTGTGCACTGTTCTTTATCATTCTGCTTAATAACATCACCGACATGTCTCACATAGTCTCCAGGGTGACCCTTCTAGCTACGCCTGGAATACGGGAAGTAGGCTAGTGTATTATGAGCCTTCTAGTGATGGCTATGCACTGTCAAACAATGAAGAATGAAATCTCAGACACTAAAGCCAACAAAGGTGAAGTATCTAGTAAACAGGGAAGTCATGACTTAAGCCTGGTCTCTCTGATGTCAGACCCTGTATGTCAGGCCTGTCCGTGCCCCTGCCTCCCTGTGAAAGCAGCAAAAATAAAGGAAGTGTTCTTCTGTGACAATAGTACCAGCATGGTACACCATTGGCTGTCAGCACAGCCTTCAGACACCTCTGAAATTCTCTGGCAATTTTGCTCCATATGCATCTCTGTTACCTGACCCAGTTCCAGAGTGCTGTCTTCTCGTTTCTCCCTCTTTTTGTACTCATAATATGTGCTACAAGCTATCCCTGAAGCAGACTGCAATTTCTCTATCAAGAGATGTGATGCCCATCCATGTGCTAGAATATTCTTTTGTTCTGTTGAAGAATGAATGATTCAGCCTCTTCAGCTATTTTATGACATCTCATTTAGTTTTGTTCTCTGTGAAAGAGCCCGCATGTTTCTATGAGAACTTGGTAGAGCCTGGATGAACCAAGGGAAATAAAGCTGATCTACTGTTGTGCAGCCATGGTTTAATTAACGCTCTTCTCCACACAGACTTCAGTTACTATCAACAACCTACTTAATGTCCTTTTCTATATGTGTGTTTGTATGTCCATATGTGCATCTCTGTGTTGTGTATGGTCCATATAGGGACTTAATTCTGGAACTGAAGAAATAAAAACATATGTACCACATATATTAAATTATATATATATATATAAAACCATACAGAGTTTGAGAACTCAGAAACCATACACATTACATAATTTTTTTGACTTTTTTTTATTAAAAATTTCCACCTCCTCCCATTTCCCTCCCAT
>LOEQ01001902.1:530191-540879 GCA_001685075.1 Bramus lutescens
ACAGGGCAGGGAACCCTGACTGCTCTTTGAACTGGAAAGGGAAGGGGAGGGGGAATGGGGGAGGGAGAGGGGGAGGAAAATGGGAAGAGGGGAAGAGGTGGAAATTTTTTAATAATAATAAAGAAAATGAAAAAAATCAGAAACCCCAGAGCAGCACTGAGATGGCTGAAGGCTGAACAATGATCACTTACATGATCTTTAAAGATGCGTGTATCCACATCCTCAAGACCTTTACACCCTACTTGCACATGCTTATTAACCTTAACAAAGGCAAGCAAAAGATAATGAAGTAAATGGTGGATCCAAAGGCAGATCTCTTTATCACCAAACACAAATACCGGACCTGTCACAATCCTGCGTGTGCTGGAAGAGTCAATATTCTCTTTGGTAGGTGAGAGTTAAGGTGGCAGCTGTCTTTTTTCCTTTTTCCACTCATTTGATTTTCCTTAAAAATTCCTTCTTTAGGCTGACACGAGGTACCTTGACCTGACAGAGGCAGACGTGCCAAATAGAAAGAGTGAAGATGATAGTCTCCTACTGCTCATCTTGCTTTTCTCCACTCATCACCTAAGCCTTCCCTTTCCATGGGGTGAAGAAGCTCCCCTGCCAGGGGACTGGCTCCAGTTAGCCTTAGAAGGATGCTAAGACTAACTGACTTATAACTAGGGTAGAGGCAATTAATGTGTATCAGATGAAATACACGACGTTTCTTTCAATGTCATCTGTTTAAATACTCATCTACTTCCCCCAGTGTGTCCAATTTCCAGACTCCCTATTACACAGTCCTAGAAATGGTGCCTTCATGCTGATATTATTTCCTTTCTCTGGGTGAGTACAAAAGGTCTCAGACAGGGTTAGAAATTTATATCAAGTGAGTTCCAAGGATTAATCAAACTCAGATTCTCATTCAGATCCAACTTGACCCAAGATCCTATAGGCTAAGACCTTATCCACTGACATGAAGAATCTTGGAATGCCTCAAGTCCAAAGAGATGGAGACATAGTTCTGGTGATTCAAAGTCAGGAGAAGTTTAGATTAGAAATCAAACACCCAGGCAAAGCCTTACTGTGTTCCAATAGTGCCATGTAAACTTTGTTTATTGCTGTAATCTAAGACTTTATTTATTGCTGTAAACTAAGACCTGAGGGAAAAATAGGAAGCCTGAGGGTAGAGAGATGGCTCAGCAGTCTAAAGCACAGATTGCCCTTAGAGAGGATCTGATTCAGTTCCCAACACCCAATTTGGGAGATTTACCACAATGCATGATTTTAGCTACAGGAGATCCAGGCCCCTCTTATATATTCACATGTACAGAAACCCCTACACATGCAGGCACATAATTTAAAAATAAATCTTTTTTAAAAGAAAGAAATCTGTCCTCTTCTCATGAATATGTGAGTTTTTTTTTTAATCCATTCAGAGTTATTTCCTCAGCTGGGCGGTGGTGGCACATGCCTTTAATCCCAGCACTGGGGCGGCAAAGGCAGGCAGATCTCTGTGAGTTCGAGGCCAGCCTGGTCTATGGGGTGAGTTCCAGGACAGCCAGGATGAATCGCTGTCTTGGAAAACAAAAACAAGCCAGGTGGTGGTAGCACAAGCCTTTAATCTCAGTCCTAAGGAGGCACAAATAGGCAGATCTCTGTGAGTTTGATGCCAACCTGGTCTATAAGAGCTAGTTCCAGGACAGTGCTTTTACACAGAGAAACGCTGTCTCAAAAACAAAAACAAAAACAAAAAAAAACAACAAACAAACGAAAACAACAAACAAGTTCGTTACCCAAGAAACCCTTCTTGAGATTTCCAGATACAACCTCCTTCCTCCATGCTGCTATTGCTGCCATAGCACACTATCTAAATCCCTAAAATTCCTGAACCATGGGCCATGGCCTCTTGTGAGAGTACATAGCTGGATGTGGATATCACAAAAATATTCACAAAGGTAGTGAAAGACCCACAAGTCAGGATCTTCAAGAGTGAGAGGATTCCCTTCCCCAAAAAACAGGCCCAGTGGATGCAATCAGCAAGAGGCTTTATTGTGTACGCGAGCTCGTGGGTGTCCAGTCAGGCAGACTGGGCACCCCAAACATGCTTTTCAAACAGCTTTTATAGAGTATAAGGGTTCCAAGAACAAGCAAGCATGGTAACAGCATTTTTATTGGATGCCAGTTTCAAAGTTCAGTAGATAGTCTTGGGGACCAGATGTTCCTCTTCAGATAGTGGATCAAAGNTTCAAAGTTCAGTAGATAGTCTTGGGGACCAGATGTTCCTCTTCAGATAGTGGATCAAAGGCCTTCAGGCATCAATTACTGTCAGGACCAGATGTTCCCTTTTCAGATAGTGGATCAAAGCCTTATAGCCATTAATCAATGGGCTCATGCCGCAATTTGTAAGTTTCTATCTCATGCACCAATTCGGGTGGGGTTTTTCAGTAGAAAGTTTCTGAATACACTACCTCCAAAACTTGATTCAAACATCCAAAAGCAGAGACATAACAAATCGAAGATGTTTCGAGCATGCTCGTTGCAGAACTTCATTGTAGCCTGGCTTCTGAGCAAGCGTCATGAGGCCACACAGCACAGCACAGACAGACACTGCCCAAACTTCTCCGCTGCAGTCAGAGAGACCTCTACCTCTCTCTCCTGCTCTTAATCGTGCTTATATAAACCTGTGAAGGACTTTGTAAGTTTCAGGAAGCCCAGAGACTTATAAATTGTACTTCCTAAACCTTGCAAGTTTCCTGTATGTGAGTCTTGAGCAACCTATTTGAGAATTTTGTCTGTCACAAATTGCAGGAGTTTCACTACAATGTGGTTTTCTGTTTTTATAGAAACATAATGCTTTAATAATAGAAGAGAAAAGGACTCAATATTTTTTTCTTGTCATACACTGATATATGAGTATCAAATTAGTGTATATTTGAATTGTATTGGGTTAGGATGCTTTATAAAGTGATATTTGAGCTGTTGACGTGAATTTCATAAAAGTAGTCAAATGAATTTTGGTTTGGGAAAATATAATTATTTCTGAAATAGTTTTAAACATAATTATGCCATTTTGTATTATATATACATATGGGAAGTAGAATTCTCAACATTGATGATTACAAAATAAAAACACCAGTTAACTTGGAAAAGTGTCAAATATGCTCCACATCCTCCATTATCTAGTACCCAACCAATCTTTAATTCTTTTATGTGAAGATGAGCCAACACTTGTATCACATGTGTATATGAATTTGATTTTGTCTTCAGTAAATAGTAAAATGATGCATACACCAAAGAAGTCTTTTAAAATAAGTTCCTTTGCAATTTATTGCAAGGAAACATTTGATTTGTATATTTATTGCATGTATATGTATACTTGGAGTCACTTAACATTCTCTCAGATAAAACGGTTATGAGAGGGAACAGACCAAGAAGCCCTGATCTAAATAAACCAGAACTCCTAAGCCACTCACAGCTCTCATCTTTCAGACTGACCATCAGAAGGGAAGTGGCCAAGCCATTAACCTCACTATCTCCAGTCTAAAACTAGATACAAAGCAAACAAATGCTTCTGAAATTACATTTGTTTAAATTCCCATTCCTGTATGCAATCTGTGATGAGCACAGCCTTGGCAGTGTTCTAGTTATGAGAAAAATGATGCCCTAAATAAAATATGCTGCCTGTTTTGATTTAGCTTTTATAATTAGCTTTTGATAGTCCATACAATTGCAATAATCACAGCAAAAATCATTCATAAATCTTTTCTTCGAAACTTTTAGTTTTGCAGGACCTCCAGTATTTTACCAAGAATGGCCACTGTCTTTTCAACTTTCTTATGCAACCCAGGCCCACCTTCCAAGGGATAGCACGACCTACAGAGACAGATCCTCCTATACCAATTATTGACTGAGACAGGGCCACTCAGACATGCCCACAGGCCAATCTGATTTAAGCAATTCCTCACTTGAGGTCCCGCTCTTCCCAGGAGACTCTGGGACGTATCAAGTTGACAGATGAAGCTAACTGTGCCATTATCTTCTCACAGGACTCTGTTTAAATTATTGATAGGAAGAGAAATCATTCTCCATGATGAAACCAGTAACTTTGTAATGGTGGATCAAGGTAAAAATAATTAACAGTATGTTCCTAGGTGTGTGTCTGTTCTATTCTGGTAAGTATGACTGGATCTGTTTTTTCCTGAGGACATTTAGAGTGTCAAGTTCGCAGGAGCACAGATGGGAAATGTCCTTGAAGATCAGAACACTGCAGTGTTCTTTGGCCCCATCCTTTCCTACCCTCAGCCTGATCAGCATAAATGTCTTTTATCAGGTACCTCACAAAGAAGTGAGGGCAGAGCAAGCAACTCTGCGTTGTTGCTCTTTGCAGGGAGGTAGTTGTCTCGGTGAAATGAAACACTGCTCTTACAGGCAGTGCTAAACTTGCAAGGTGTCCCCTGGGGCATCAAAGCCTCCTTGAGATGAGGGTGAATGAGATTTAATTTTTAGCCACTAATACTGAACTAACAATGATTAGAATATTGACTGCAGATACTCTTCTACGTCCTTCGGACCGCAATGCTTTTAAAAATGATACCCTTTTCCCTTTTCTAAATTGCATCCTGCACTTATGAAATCCCTCCAGGGTATGAGCATGAAATTTCAGAGCTCCCACTAGAATATGGAAAATGCAAACAAATAAATCAAGATAGCAAATAAGAATTGCAAACAGCACCATGATTTAAACCGATAGATACAGCGCTTTTCCCTGTTGAATATCAGCAGAGTAGGAGTTGTGTGAACAATTATCCACCCGTAATTTTGAAACTAAGGCTCTGGAAACTGATAAAGCCCATCTTTATTGTGACATCTTAATGGACTTTACCCATATTTGGATGCAGTAGACCAACCAGAAAATTAACTCTTGTATTTCCCCATCGAATCCATTGTCCTCCTCAACCTTACTGGCCACTTAACAGCTGGCTGTCTTTTCTTCAATCTCTTAAATGAGGTTTTATAATTTATGGAAAATGTGATATTGAAAGTAGGCTCCACCTTGCAGGGAATGTTACTAGAAGATGCAGCACTCTTTTAACCATTGATTAGTCTCAACATCATTTGAACATCAAAGGCATTGTTTTTATGACAATAATAGTAAGGAATGGAATGATTTAATGTGTCCCGTAACTTGAAGTTTTCCTTTGATGAAAGGCCTTGCTAGAGACAACACTATTCTAGAAATATCGGTGTTTGGAAGAAAGAGTATCAAGTCCCCTTTCCAGGCTTGAGATCATGTGACAGAAAGAGGAAGACGAGAGTTGAAGTCTGGGCATGAAGGTCAGCATCCTAGTGAAGACTGAGCTATGCACATGTGACCTCTAGGAACACATGGACAGAATTACCTTGTCAGTTTAATAATGACACCATATATAGCTATACAGATGGTGTATAGATGATACATAGATGGGCCATAGATGGGAAGGCCATAAATAGACACTGACAGATAAATCAGTTAAAATAGCCCTCTTGAAAAGTATCACAGATTTTGGTATTTTCCTCTTAGGACAGAGACTACAGATGGCACACAGTGAACAAAATCACTCATTGCCTGGTGGAGTTGATTTTGGACAATATTGCTCTCTCTTCTGGTGGCATGGGTGTCCGTTTGTCTTGCTATTCCAAGGGTGCACAGCGAACATGGAACTTTGTTGCTCTTGTCACCACCTAACACTTACTGACAACCACCTGGCAGATGCCACTGAGAGCACACTTCCATTTGTCCTCACAGAATCTTCTTCCTCTCTGCCTTATGAACAAGTGAACACCTCACATATGATGAATAGTACAAGGCATGGAGAGAGAGAGGAGGAAAGAGAGAAAGTCAGAGAGATAGACACACACACACACAAAGAGAGACAGAGACACACGCAGAGAGGTTGCCAGTTTGGCATAATAGCTGGTGAAGCCTTCTTTCTTTGAAACCAGACGCTGAGAAAACAAAACAATGGAGGAGAAAAAGGTGTAAGGATGGGGTGACAGAAATGTCTACCAGTCACAAAGCTCTGGTGAGGGTGACTTTAAACAAAATAGATGATCACCAATGTAAGATGGAACAGAAGAGTCAGCGATAAAGCCTGATAAATGACCAATAATCATTTTGTAAAATGAAAAGTCACTGAGGGGCTATGTGGAAAATACTTTAGCTCTATCTCATAATGCTAAACATGCAGGAATCACATGAGCCAGTAATTCCTCTCCAAGGCATCTACCTAGAGAGAAATGAAAATAAATGAATGTTTGAACATTAATGTTCAGGGCAGCATTATTCACCATAACCCAAAAGCACAGACAGCTCAAATGTGCTCTGATGGATGAATATATAAATGATATCTATTTTTACCATGAATTGTCATATGGTGATTAATAAAATAATCTACTGACATATACTACAGCATGGGTGGATCTTGGAAATATTGTACAAAGGAAAAGAATGTAGTCACAAAAAATAACTGCAAATTAGATGCTCCAATCTATAAAGTCATGCATCATTTGCTGATAAAGATGTATCCTTTAGGTGGACTCATATATATGATGCACTTATGTAAACCTAGATAATATAGCCAAGACTGCATGGGATGGTCTATTGCGCACAGGCTACAAAGTTACATAGCATGTCATTGTATTGAACACGGCAGGCAATTGTAACCCAATGACAAACATCTGTGTATCTAAACATACCTACAAGTAAAAATGTGCAGTAAAAATACTAAGGAGGAGGGACTGTCTGGCTCACTTATAATCAGCTGAGTATTACTATGCGTGACCAGATAAACATGATGATGTACTCTTGTAGTCGCTTTCAGTACGCCCCAACATGATTGCTCATGTTCCCATCCCCACCCACTCTAGATCCATCAAGAACTCTCTTCTATTTTCCCATCCCAGGGAGATCTGGGTGTCCCTTCATGAATGCTCCTTGCTACCTAGTTTCTCCGTGTCTGTGAATTGTGTCATAGTGATCCTTTATTTTGCAGCTAATATTCACTTATGAGTGAATTATATATCATGCTTGTCTTTCTTGGTCTGGGTTACCCCACTCAGGATGATTTTTTTTCTAGTTTTATTTGCCTACAAATTTCCTGGTGTCCTTGTTTTTAACAGCCAAGTAATACTCCATGGTACAAATGTAAAACATTTTCGTTACCCATTCTTCAGTTGAGGGACAGAGAGGGTGTGCATTTTGGGTCAGGTTAAAACACTGGCACAAGGGTGTCTCCCAAGGATCTACAAGGATAACCCCAGCAAAGATCCTAGCAACAGCGAATACATACCCTGAACTCACAATCTCCTATGCCCATATTGGTGCCTAACCAAATTGTTACCAGAGAGGCTTCAACCACCAATTGTTGGAAACAGAGGCAGACCCACAGACAAACATTAGGCAGAGTTCAGGGAATTAGAAGATGGGGAGAAAGGATTGTAGGAGTCGGAAGGGTGGAAGACACCACAAGAAAATTCACAGAATAAAGTAATTGATTGCATAGAGACTCACAGAAACTGAACTGGCAACCAGGGAGCCTGCATGGGGCTGACCTCAGCACTCTGCATATATGTGACAGCTGGGTAGGTTGGTCTTCATGGGGGACTTCTAACGGTGGAAGCAGGGGGGTCTCTGACTCTTTTACTGGCTTTTGGGACCCTACTCCTCATTATGGGTTGACTTTGCCCACCAAGAGGAAGTTCTTAGTCTTACTGCAACTTGATATGCCATGGTTTGTTGATACCCCTGGGAGACCTGCCCTTTTTTTGAATAGATATGGAGGCGAAGAAGATGAGGAGAGCAGAGGGGAGGTAGAGGGAGGGACTGGGAGGAGAGGAAGGATGGGAAACTGTGATCAGAATGTAAATTCAATAAGTAAATAAATAAATAAATTTCTAAAAATGATGATGTATTCTTATTAAATCCTCAGAACTCAAATAATTATTGAGTTAACTTTCTTTTTTTTTTCTTCTTGTTTTTCACGTTGTGTGTGTATGCCTGTGCACTTGCATGCTCTTGCGTGTGAAACCTAGAGGACATCTTGGAGTTGTTTTTCAAATGTCAATCACCTTTTTAATCAAACAAACAAGCAAAACAAAACAAACAAACAAACAAACAAACAAAAAGCCAGGATTTCTTCCTTGCCTGGGTTCCATAGTCTAGACTGGATAGTTGTCACATTCCAAAGGTGCTAAGACTGTAAGCCCAACCACACCACCACAGCCAGCGTTGCTGAGAATCAAACACAGGCACTCGTAGCTCACAAGCCAAGAACTTTACTGACTGAGCCATCATCCTACTCCTTGATTTGAATTCTCATTAAAAGTGGCCTAGGCAATTATTTGCTTCAAAACTCATTAGAGACTTATTAAATTAATTGGTGTTTGTAGAAAAACCAACACTCAGATGCTTTGACACAAGGAATAAATATGTCTAAAACTATAAAATTAGAAGAAAGATCCACCTCAGCATCTCAGAAACTCCCGATGCCCTCTCCACCTCCTTAAACCAGCATCTTGTCAGCTGCTTAGGGACAACTGAACTTGCCCAGGATAGAGACTAGATAAGTACTGTCGACTTCCCATCTTCTAAGCTACCACATAAAGAGAATAGAATTGAGGCACCACTGCTTCAGGGCTTACATTATCTAATATTCAAAGATTAATCTGCCTCACGAACCCTACAGAACAGGAATCAGAGCATACTGCCATGTATCAGTTCAGTGACCAGACATTTAATTCATTAACAACTCTTTGCAGAGTGTCAACAGGCTCACTGCTTTAAGGACGTTCTTCTAAACACACCAGCTATATTAAGAAGGGCTTACTATAGTATAATAGAATGTTAGAGTTAAGATATTCTAAAAATAATACTAAATAACATGAACACTGAAAGAGACCTAAAAGGGGAATGTATTATAAAGCTTAAAATAAGAATCCAGAACTAAAAGAGAGAGAGAGAGAGAGAATCCAGCAAAATTTGCAAATTTCTTTGGGACATAATGAAGTAATAACATCTTTAAATATTTACATGACAATCATGTCTCTATTTGCTATCAACATCAAAACAAGCCATTTTATAATTATAAATATTTTCACGTTTTAGATGGGAGAAACCAAAGTCCTAAGACAATAGTGAACTTGGTGAGTTTGTGAGAACCAATAGTTAAACAGAACCCAGATTCCACTGGAATCTAATTTCAAAGATAGCGACTTCAAAAGCACAAAAAGTTTGGAAAGGCAGATATTGCATTGAATTTCCTCAGATTGCAGACTTAAAAAAAATATGCTGGGATCTTAATGGATTGACAATGGTCCAGTTGCAAAAAAGAGTCTGAGTGAATGTTTGGGGGGCTCCTAAATGTTTATGTTGAAGTAATTAGGTCATGAGGGTAGAATTCTCCTGGCAGGGTAGGTATCTCACAAAACCAAGGGCAAGTAATTGGTGCTAGAACAAGAATAAATATAAGAGATGTTAGAGATGTCACTGCAAAAGAGAGGCTGAAAAGCTATTCACTGCAGACAGAGAACAGAAGTCCTTGGCTTCTGACCTCGTCTACCATCTCCTAGTCAGCGACCCTCCTGTTGGCTGACTTCAAAAGGGCCTGAGCTAGGAACATAAGGAATGCATGCTGAAGAGGCCAGTTCCAAGAATGTGGAGCAGAACTGCCAAGAACCACAGGCTCGGGTTGGCAGACAGTGTGAGAATCCAGGATCTATAGAGCTGGGTACACAAGAATTTCTTTCCATATCCCGAAACACTGAAGCTTCCTCTAGATCAAGGGCATTCAGCCCTTTGATATCAGGATATGACACTGTCATCCACCAATTTACTGGGCTGCATTTATAGCCGCTTTAGACATGTGCAGCCCCTAGGCTGTAGCTTAAACTTGCCTGATCTAGATGCACCGGGTGAGCTTTATCAGGCAGTAAAAGAAAGGCCTTCAGTCAGAGGAGAAAACCATGTTTAAACTCAAGTTCAGAACTTCATACAGTTTTCCTAACCTTTATTTAGATACTTTGGGAGGCATGTAGAACATAAATGATAGATTGGACCTAATCATTATGGGGTAGGAACCCAGTCTGTAGGGAAACCAGCTTGGTAATTGGTTTGGAGTCTAATGACAAGTCGGCTGTCTTAGGATCAGGACAGGAGTGGGAAGGAAATCTCACAGGGGAAGTCAAAACTTCAATTACAAAATCAGTTTTTAAAGGAGAAGGTTGCTGAGAGCTTCAAAGGCTTTGCTAGGCAATTTCAACCCATAATAAATCACCACTGTAGTTCCCACCTAGTTTTTAATAATACATATAGAGATCTTTTACTCCTTGTATATGAAAAACCCCAGAGAGAAGTGAGGAGTAAAATATGTAATCCCTTACCTTATTACCCCCAAGAAGTTAATTTTCAGTTTAATATGTTTCTAGATATATGTTCATTATAAGGGTGTTTTTGAAATTTGAACAAAATATCTGGGTATGATGTGGAGGCTTGAAACCATCAGGCAGTCATTTTAGACATGGGATTGAGTGACCTCCTCCCAAGGACTGAAGACAAAGAGCCATGAGAAACCTGCAAAGAGAGGTGTAAAGTCATGCCTGCTCACATAGTCCTCAGCACAGTCCGCTGTTCCCTGCAACATGGGGCTCTCTCCTCTCCTCTCCTCTCC
>LOEQ01001902.1:557660-571955 GCA_001685075.1 Bramus lutescens
CACACTTCACAAGTCTCCCATGAGGGAAGTGTCTGTGTTCATTTCCAAATTCTTTCATTCTCTCACGAAATAAGACAAATGACTTTCTGTTTATCCTTTTAAAGCTGCTGCTTCCAGCATGTTCCTGAACACCTGCATCTCTTTGCTCAATCTCTTGATCCTTCCCCACTCCCCATTTTGCCCCTCACACCATTAAGTCTTCAGATTTTCCTCCTCTTTTGCTCCATTGCCATCAATGTTTAGTGATCTCTGTCCTCTGCTCTTTGCCATTGTTTTAATGATCTAATTCCGCTTCATTTTGATCTGCTCACTCCTCCATTCAGTGTTAACTGGCTTCTTCCACCATAATTCTGGAAACAAGTCATCAAAAACCTGAGAATATCATTATCCATTTTATGATTAGTTCATCACAATGCTATAAGCATATCATTCCTCTTTTAAAATATATGCAGTGTGATAATTTTAAGCTCTAAAATCCAGCAATTATCTTTCGTATCTTGTACTTTTGTATACTGCATCACTATGAACAAATTTTAGTACATAATATAATTCATGTAAGAAAACACAATTATTCAGCATTGTTATAGCTATGTATGTTGAATAATCTCAGAAGTAGTAAGTTTGCATGTCATATCTCTGGTATCTGTATTAGAGCTTTTTGTGTACATTTGAAGCCTATTTATATTCTTGCTTTAAATTATATTTTGGGTTCTCTGAACTCCACTTTTACCTTTGTTCTGTCTGAGCGTCAAGATAATAAAATGCCCAGAAGCCTAGTGCAACCAAATAATTCCATGTGAAATCATTAAAAATAACCTAATAGTTCTGTACCAATTTTAATTCAATTTACATAAAATGTGAATATTTTGATCAAAAAAGATAAAATGGAATACATATGGAAATAAAAAGTTTAATATTTCCAAATTTCCTGAGTTTAGTTTTTAAAATGATTCAGAATTTAAGTTGCAAAAGGCAAATGATAATGAATACAAACATCAGAAATAAATGTTATTTAAATAAAATAGTCCCAAAATTTAGTTAGAAACTTTAGTTAAATCTTATAAACACATAAAAATTAAATCCTTTGTAAGATTGTTCTTTTCTTTCATCATTTGCGTTTCACAGCTGCCATTTTAAAAAATCAGGATCATGCTTCAAATATAAATCTGCTCTGACATGTGTGAAAATTTTAAATGAATATTAATTACTTCATACTGAAAAATATTGTTCAGTTTTCTCTTGCAACTTTTATGCACTATACTAACTTATGCCTCTGCAGTAGTGAACTTGACCCAAAGTGGACTGAGAAGCCGCTGATCAGTTCTTCTAAGAAATGAGATTTTCTTATTCACATTATGCCCGGTGTGTGGTGTGGCAAGTTCAGCAAGTTGATTGGTTTCTGTTCTCTTCCACTTCCCAGCTGCTCCCTGCTCTCTGAAAGGACATCAGTGCCAGTGTCAGCAGCAGTGTGAGCTGTCGATCTTAACAGCCGCAGGAAACAGCGCGTAGCTCATCTGCAGAAGCAGAGTTCTGGGCCTGAGCAGTGCTCACCATGAGAGTGGATGGGAGGATACAGTCTGCATGCACCGTACCAACATTGACCCTTGATCACAAGTTTCAGAGAAAGACAGGACCATTTCTGAATCTGCTGTGTGTTCAGGACATGAGAGTGCCCAAGTGCAGAAAACTGTCCGGGGTTGCTTCCTGGATGGGGCTCAGAGGCATTAAGTCCAACTGAAATACTGCAATGATCATTTTGACTTTACACGTGAGGAAAATCATCCATGATTAGGCCCAAAGGCTGTGCCCAGCATCACAAACCTAAGGAGGGATATATGTCTCAGATTCAAACTAAGAAGTCTGATTCCAGTCCTATGCTTTCTTATTTACAGTATCTCCAGAAAAATCCATCAACAAAAGGTCTGGATGCCTTAATTCAGTCCAGTAACTAAGACTACAACTAAGCAAAAAGTAAACTATTACCTCCAGAAGTAAGCTCCTGTTACTCTACACTGCCAGTGAGTTGTTAATAGAATCAGCAGTGCCTGGGGGCCCCATTCAAAGATGGAAGGTGGGGAAAACTATTCTTTGTAATACAAGGTCTCTGTAGATGATTAACTAAGGAGACTGTGGATTAAAACTCGGGCACCTGTTTCCTTTGCTTTTTCTCTTCTCTTCTCTTCTCTTTCTTAACCACCCCAAAGCTTATCCTTGGCAGAAGCTGCATAATAGCAGCAAAGCCACTCTAGAGGGAGTCCCTAACCCATTTCCGCAGCTCCAAAACGAAGCTAAGAAGTTAAGAAGAAATTAATTTATGCTAATGTCTCAAAACCCTGCCAAAACGTTCCTTGGGATCTCCATTAACATTTAATATATTCTAGCTGCATCAGTATAAATTTTAGCATTGATGTAGTAATTGAAGATTTGCAATAGCCTTTAAAGATTGCTTTTATATTAATCTGCTAATGGAAGGCAAGGTGAGCAGAGTGTTATTAGGCTGAGCAATGTCAACTACATGCAGAGAATATTCTAAGGAGCAAATGCATGGGAGCTGAAATTGCTCATACAACCGTCGCTAAATGTTCAGATATTAGATATGATTGCTCTAATTCCAAGGCAATTTTCCTCTGAGAGAAGATATATGGAAAATTTTGCTCAGAATTAGGGTTTGGGGTATCATGGGATACCCCTTATCTCCAGTCCTAATATATTAAGGTAATATTCTACCAGTTCTACAAGCAGCTATTCCTGCTTTCTTAGTATTCGTCTGGAAACATACTGTGAATTATAAAGTCCCAGTAATGACTACACACTCTTGGAGAGCATTCTGCTGCTGTCTCTCTAAGGAAGCACAGCACTTGGGGATTTCCTCGGATTTTGAAGATGACATTTTAAACATGAAGGCCTATAAAAGAAGACTGGGAAGGTGTGATGGAAGAAGGCTTCCGTGTCCTCCCATGGGCATCTCCGTGTGGACAAAAGAACAAGGACTTCACAGCATTGGGAGCATTCCTGCACTGTCATCTCCTTCCTAATTCTGCAGTGTGTGACGTCATGGACTCCCCAAGGTCCTAGGCAGTCCTAGATGATGTCAACAAAATAATGCCAATAGAATTTTTGTTGAGAAGATACTTTCATTTATGCCAATCTGTTTTAAGCAAGCTCATCAATTATTTTATTTTATTTTTATTTTTTACATACTAATACCAGTTTCCCCTCCCTTCTCTTCTTCCTCTCTCCCCACCTTCTCCTCATCCCACCCCCCATCTGCTCCTCAGAGAGAGTAAGGTCTCCCATAGGGAGGCAATGACTTCTGTAACATCACCATGTTGATGTAGACCAAGGCTCTCCCTCCCATGTCTAAGCTGAGCAAGGGATGTTTTCATAGGAAATGGGCTCACGAAAGCCAGATCATTCATTAGGAATAGCTCCTGGTCCCATTGCCAGTGGCCCCACAAACTGCCCAAGTTACCCACCATCATCTATCTGCATTCAAGGGGCCTACATTGGTCCTATGCAGGCTCCCAGCTATCAGTGTGGAGACAGTGAGCTCCCACTAACTTAAGTCAGCTGTTTCTGTGGGTTTACCCATCATATGGCTTTGACCCCTTTGTGCATATTATCACTCCTCCCTCTCGTTGACTGGCCTCTGGGAGCTCTGTCCAGTGGTCAGTTGGTAGATCTCTGCATCTGCTTCCATCAGTTATTGGATGCAGGTATGTACTCACTCATAACTGCATATTAGGCACACAGCAAAGGATAACCACCCTACAGTCTACAACCCCAGAGAAGCTAAGTAACAAAGAGGACCCTAAGAGAGCGACATTGAGGGATTTGCCTAGGAAGGGAAACAGACAAGCTCATCATTTCTATAAGGCTCAGGAAGGAAACTGTTTTCCCTTCTCATGAAAAGTAATATCTATGACCACTTAACAGATTTCATTGACCTGCAGAATATTGTATTGGGAAGACACTGTTAATTGTCTTCATGTCTCAGTTTCTTCTTTTTTATTATTTATTTATTTATTTATTGGTTTTTCAAGACAGGGTTTTCCCTGTGTATCTTTGGCTCTCCTGGAATTCTCTATGTAACCCAGGCTGACCTCGAACTCACAGAGATCTGCCTGCCTCTGTCTCAAATGCTGGGATTAAAGGCGTACACCACCACACCTGGTTTATTGTCTCACTTTCTTTCCCTGTTGCTGTTCTAAAACACTCTGACAAAGGCAGCTCCGTGGAGAATGGTTCCTTCTGGTTCACAGTTCAAGAATACAGTCTGTGCTAGTGGGGGTGGTCCCAGCAGTCAGATCCTGAAGCAGCGGGTCTCATCACCTCCATTTTCAGGATGCAGAAAGCTATTACTGAACACTACCACTCAGCTCCCTGATTCCCTCTGTACAGTCCAGGAGCCCAGCAAGGAACACCACAGTCCACAGTATGAGATTATACTTCTCATCTCAGGATGATCTCCTATAAGAAGACACAGAGGTCTGCCTCCCAGGTGATTCCAGATTTTGTCTAGTTGACAGTTGACACTAAACGTCAAAACAGAGGTTGGAGTGATGGCTCAGGGGTTAAGAGTGCACACTCCTCTGGCAGAGGACTAAACTTTGTTCCCAATACCCATTCAGGGAGCTTACAACCACCTGTAATTTCAGCTCTAAGTGATCCTTCATTTTCTTCTTGATTCCAAGGGCACTACACTCCCGTACACATAACCCTTTAAATCCTCCATACACATAATAAAAATATAACATAAATCTTCAGCATCAGACTCAATTTTCCCTCAGTCCCTCAGATTGTCCACATTTCTTTTTCTGAAAGTGAAAGTACAAGAAAGAACTGGAAGAATGCAAGCATCTTAGTCATTCTTACCCTACCGCAGGACAGGAAAGAGAGAAACGATTTCCTTGTGGAAGACAGGAGCCAGGAATGGCTAGATTTAGACCCCTCTTAAGAGTGCAGAGCCACAAAGGGACCCAGATCCAGACAGGACATCAGTGGAAATCCAGGCCCAAGCAGAGCATGCCCAGTTCCCGAACACCAGCAAGAATGTTTTAGGACCGGGAGAGAATGCAGGTCAGGGTGGACACAGGAACAAGGGGGCACAGTGTGTGTCTCCTGTCATTGTCCCAGCTCTCTCTAGTTGAATTTTCTGTCCAGAAATTCCTAAGATAGGAGACGTTTGTTTTTTCTTATACAACTAGCAAAATACAAAGCTACTGTACTGGCCAGGACTTTAAGATAAACCCTGGCTGAAACGCAGCTCAGAAAGCAGCATTCCACACATGGTTAGTCTTAGGAACTACCAAGGACCTATCCAAAGTCCACACGCCCAGTACTGTCTCTTGGAGAGTCTGGTGTGGTGGACTGAAAAGGCCTCCATCTTCCAAGTGACTCTAGAGATCTGATAGGTTGAGGGAAGGGGGCAATACAGAGTTATGAGCTTTGCTGTGCTGCAAGCCTACTTACCATGCACCTGAGGCAAGGATTTGAATACTTCAGATGCTCAGCTGCTTCATGTATAAACCATGAAAGCTAAATTGCCTCCTAGGGGCTGGGGAGTTGATTCAGTGGTTGCTGCTCTTGCAGAGAACCTGGCTTTGGTTTCCAACACCCACATGATGGCTTACAACCAGCCCTAACTCCGGTTCCGGGCCTTCTGATGCATTCTTCTGATCTCTGAAGGCACTAAGCACCTACATGCAGGCAAAACACTCGCATGCATAAAACAAAATAGATAAATCTAAAAGAATTTGAATTGCCTTCTAAAGTCAACCTCTCCTGCCATGAACACAGAGTGACCTGAACTCGGTCACCACCTCTGTCTATAGCTTCCTTTGTAGTATTCTAGATGTTAAGACTTGGTATATGACAGAAAACTCCCATCTGTTTAGACAGATGATTATCACTTGCTTTACAAAGAACAATCTTGAAACATTCAAGTGGATAAGAAGTAGGAATAACTAAGGAGAGCCCAGATGTCGCACAACATTTGCTAAGTACAACTACTACCAGAGGAACCTCAAAAGAGGCACAAAGAGCCTGAAATACAGGTATTTCCTTAGCCTCTGGGGTGTATGGAATCTGTACACATGGGTGCTTATTTCTGCCTTATTTACCCCCTGGCTGTGTTTAACTCTATTGTGTCCACTACCCAGAATTTATTGTTAGCTGGCTTTGGTTTGCCTTTTGAGAGTTATTATCGTGTTCTATTTCTCCTCTTCCTGGATTGCAGATTTTCCTCCAGCGTGTGGACTTTCTACACCATCCACAGATCCCACATCTCCTCCCTTCCAGACTCCTCCTAACCACCCTTTTCCTGAGGGAAGGGGGGCTGAGTGTAGCTTGGGTTTTGAAATAGTGCCTTGGTAAGTTGGAGTTTTCAATCTTGTCTCAGAGGAAGTTACATGGAGTTCTTCCAAACACTGAGCAAGGATTTCCATGAGCACTAATGCAGCATGAATTTGCATTTCTGCTCAGGCATGTATAAATGTTCTTTTTAACCTGATCGGGTTCTGAAGAAGTGAGCTAGAGGAAAAGACTAGGGAAACAAGGGAAAACAGAAGAGATGAAGGGATCCTCATAAGGAATCTAAAGCGAGTGGAAAAATTATCTGTAATTTGCCTCTAACTTCCAGACCCATCCTAGCTCTTAAGGGTCTCTTAGAGTTGAGAAACTCAGTTTATATAAATAAGGGAACATGATGGTTGAATGAAAGTACCAAAAATGGAACATCATGTGTCTGTAGGATGTGTCCTAGTGAATGTAGTCAGCCCAATTAGTCCCACCTTCCTGGAAAGAGCTTGGAGGATGCTCATGGGCATAATGATGCTACAGAAGGGACCATTAAAGGAAGTTCCAGGCAAGCTCCCTTCTGTGACTGCCAAGGGTCTGGGTTCATATGCAGTGGAGGGAAAGGTAAATCCAACAAGCCACCAAGTTCATAGAGACCTGAGTAGGATTGGCAGCTCTGGTTAATTTCAATCTGCATACGCCAGGCAAGGTAGAGAAGACTCGAGAAGGAGAGGGAGGTGTTGACATGTATGGCATGCCCCACATGTTACAGTCCTGAGCCAGGGGTTTCCAGGGCTGCTCATGTATCTGGTAGCAACAGCTCCTGTCACTGAAATCAGTGGTCACCATCTCACCCTGGAGAACACTAATATTCAGAGAGGCCTTGACTTATTCAAAGGCAGAATAGTGAAGAAAAGGGCAGTGATTTCACTTCTAAATCCAACCCAAGCTCCTATAATATCAAGCATGGCTGGCTTTCCACTTCAGCATGCAGACCATCTTGGAATCCTATGTTTGTTGAAAGAGAGACTCCTTGGGAAAATGATTGTACCCCAGTTCCTGCCTTAATTTGGAGAAGTCTGTGACAATGGGGCAAATGCCAGTGTGTTGAACTTGAGGGGAGTTTGTTGGGATCCAGCTCTGACCAATGAAGTATTTGAGGGAAAACAAAGTTCTCACTCTTAAACCTGGACAACAATAAATATTGGGTTTTTTTTTAATATATGTCTATAGTGCCTGATCATAAGGAATCAAGCAAGCCTGAGAAAAAGGCAGACTGGTAAAAGATCACAAAGCAGAAAAGTGAGAGAAATCTGGGCCCTTGATGAAGTCATTGAGCTGCTGAACCAGGAAGCTGCCCGACTCAGCACTCTCGTTATGTAGTATAACATGTGCCCATGGCATTTGTGAACGGGGTTATAAATTAGTCACAAATGGAAACATCCTGACAGACGTAAATTGCACTGTAGGAGGTAAAACAGATGAAGCCCTAGCTCAGGATAGTAGACAGAGGACACCGAATCAGTTTATGAGGAATCCAAACAGCATAGAAATGAAGAGGCCACCTGTAGAAGCAGGCATGCACACCTAGGGCTTTCCACAACAGCATATGAACACTGCAGAGCCAAGTACTTTGCCGACTTTAACAGTTCATGTCCCTCCTGGAGTCCCAAAGTCTCACAAGACTTCTTTACACGGGCTGTTCATTAAAATTGCAGGGAAGCTTGAAAATACCAACGCTTGGGCCATCCTTGGGGATTTTGACTTAATTGGTCCAGGAACTTCAACATAGATTTTTTAAAAGTTCTCAAGGCAAGGTCAAGAGTGGCTAGCCAATACCTTTCAGCAGAAAACAAGCAGAATGCATTGTTTCAAATGCTGGGTTACCTCAGAAGATAACCCAAGCTTGGCTAGATCACAACGGATGCAGGAGATCCCATTTCCCCAGGAATATTCTGTTGTTTTAAAGAGTAGGGAGGGAGATAGTGGGAGCAGAAGTCATAGTTATAAATCCTCAGGCAACTTGGGGTTCTGAGGCTGTTTGGTGACAAAGGAGCAGCCGGAACCTTCATCGGATCTCTTCAGTTACTAGGAATTGTAGGAAATGGTGTACTGACACGGGCAAGCCAAGTTGCTCCTTGTACAGAACTGGACTAACTCTCCCTTTGTTTTTTTTTTTTTCCTTGACACTGCAAGGATCAATTAAACGGTTTGTGTGAGATGGTTGGCAAAGTGTCATTCCCATCTGAGGTGTTGTGCTCTGTGTGTGAGCAGGGACAACCAGAGCCATTTCCAGAGTGCCAACCGCAAACACAGAATAAGCTCAGGGTTTCTGTCTTTGCCGCTCATTAGAGTCTTTTGGTGGGGGAGGACAGAATTATCAACGCTCAACTTTTCCTTCGCATTCCAATTTAATCTGTCCTCCGGGCAAAGTGGCTATCAGTCCTCCTCAAAGCTTTTCTGCCTGCCTCACGGCGGCTGAGGACCTCCAAATCCAGATCCACCTAAATTGTGGTGTTCTGTAAGCAGTTTCCCCCTCCATATCTGTTCTAAGAGCCTCAACCCTGACCTCCTGCTGGACAGTGAGTCCCAGCCAGCTGTGCTGCCCAACAGTCTTTGAGAGAACAGTCCTGGGACGCAGCCCTGAACTCCCTCCTTTGTGAAGTTAGTTAGCTCTGGAGTCAGGTGAGAGCTCTGAGTCATCACCCTCTGGGGTGAGGTCACCGCTTGTACCTCCCTGCCCCAGATGCCTCCTGCTCAGTTTATTCCATTGACAAACCGCTGAGGCGGCTCTCAGATGGGTCCTCTGGGATGCGTGGATCTGATCCACGCACCACCTGCAGGTCATTTAGAGGCCAGGCAGCAAAGATGCCCCGGAGGGGTGCTTCTTTCTATCCCAGTGCCCTCGTGTCCTATCTGCAATAACATTTACGGCCTTCGGAAACCAACCCCGGATCAGCACCCGCTCTTACCGGCTCCTGGAATTAGAGGAATAAACAAGGGCAGGAAGGCCGGCTCTCCCTCAGATGGAGCCTGGGGTCACTTCTGCGCTTGTACTTCATAGAGAAGGGCAGGGTTTTGAACGAGCTGATGACCCAGTATGGTTTAGGACTGTGAAGTCTTCTTTCAGAAAATATCCAGGCTGGAGAACCCTATCCCTAGTTAGGGAAACCAGGAGAGCTGCAGTTCTCTGCAGCGCTAAGAAGGGCTGTCTCAAATCACTGCTGGCAGCCGTCCCCCACCCCAGTACCCAGACACTCTGTCGATAGGTTTCCTTTATTGCGGCTATGGGTACTCAGATCGTTAAGTCACTCGGTGAATTGTGAACTCCCACGCGGCAGAGCATGGTTTTAGTTTACCTTAGGATCAGATGGGAGCTGACAATCACCAAGGCTCAGGAGCAGCGGATGGAGCCGATGAAGTGTGAATAAACTAAAGAGGAGTTGAAAGGATGGATGTTTGAGAAAGTTTCTCCCTCTGTGCTTGGAGAAGCAGTCTCTGTAGCCACAACACGGTAGTTCTTCAAGTAGCTGGTCCTCTACCCTTCTATCCTTAACTGAGCAGATTTGCTTGGCCCCTGCTTCTCCCGTGGACACAGGATGTTTTCTGTCAACTCTCACCCAGATGCATTTCTTCCAATGCACTCCTTCAGGGCGCCTCCAGCTTCTGGGTAAAGGGTCTCCTTGGTTGGGTTGTCTGCCATTTTAAACGGTTTGCTCTGTTCCTTCGCAGCAGAAACAGGCTGTACCTGACAGCACCCCTTTGTGACATTGCTGCTTTAGGATGACATCTATGAGTGATGCTCTGGTCTCCACTGGCGATGCATGAAGTCTGGAGAAACCAGATTTCTGGGAGGAGTGACAAACCGTACCTTGAGAGACTCTCAACAAGCAATCTCATTTAGAATCTTCTCAATAACAGTAATACTCTATGACAGAGACCTCTAGATATTTACTAACTGTAATACTTTTAGCAGAGTAAACACCATGCATAATAAAAACAACTCCTTTTATTGTTAGCTGCTTCATTTGAAGGGTTTACCTTCTCCATTAAGTTTCAAAAAACAACAGCATTCATTCTTAAACAAAAATGGTGATGAAAGACAGATCCACCCCTCACGTTTGTTTAATCAAGTGGGTTCTGGTTAGCCCCAAACATCTAAGCCTAGGCTGTACTCCAATGGGGTCTACTTTTTAGTTCACACCCTGGACCCCAACTCTGAACTTGACTTTCTGATTTGTCAGCATTTCCACATGGCATTCAGTGACATTGTGTGGCTCTCTTCAACCTTTGACTGAGGAAACAAGGACTTTGAGAGTCTGTGTGACATTCTGACTCAACTTAGATACCTCATCTGTCCGAAAAGAATTTGTGGTGACTTAAAAATCAGACATTTACATACTTATTGTCAAATAAATGTTTAAAAATGAAAGAAATGGGAGAAACTAGATAGACAAGTCAGGAAAGCTAATAAACTTGTTATAAAGTACAAATATTCCCTATTTTTGTTTTTTCTTTCTGTGCACTCAGGGCAGAAGGAGAACCATGAGAAATTAGTGCACTCTTATTACTGAAGAGGAAAAGTCACATTCCAGGAGAGGCAGAGTCCTTTTGAACTTGGTTGTAAAACTGAAATGGGATTTTTTTATAAGAGACCTTGAAAAATGGCAATGACCTTGACAGCAGATTTTATGACAGATTTTACTGCAAAATATAGCAACATGAATTTCATATGGTGCCTTGTTTCTCACCCACAAAGTTTAAACTACAGGGTATTTTTAAGAACTGTACACACCTGATTTCTCTCCAGGGACTGGATCATGGAAATTGTATAAAACTGGGAAGTGGTTATCATCACATCCTTTCAAATGGAAAACAATGCCAGTTAAATGTGGTTGAGCAGCCTTTCTGATAACACATAGCCAACAAGGGCAGAGCTGGGACTTGGGCCCATATTTATTGTTTTACATTCTGAAGATGAGATGTTAAATGTAATTACATTAAGACAATTTGATAAATTGTCCACAGTACAGTCTTGATCCAACAGAAGCCAGCAATACAGTTTTGATCTTGGGTAAATGCGTAGTATGAGTTATTTTGCTTGAGAAGGATTCTGCTGAGTTGGGATTCTGCTAAAAATCTAAGTAGCATATACTTGCCGCTGTTTACTAGCAAGGGGTGCTGGTAAACAATAGCCTAGAACCCTATTAGAGGTCAAAGTTCTGGATTATAGTACTATGTACTAGCCTAGTACATAGGCTAGAGTTACAGGATTTTAACTCTCAGCTTTTCCCCTTAAACCTATCCACCACTTCCTAACCAGACTCACAGTCTTGAAGTCACAGAATGTATTCCATGTGTTTGTTTATTTTTTTAACTATTTCTTGAAGTCAAGGGTTTTCAATTCCCTTGTTTGTGCATGTGTTAGTGTGTGTGTGTGTATGTGTATGTACATGAGCAGGTCCAGACAAGAGGTTGATACACAGTGTCTTCCTCCGTTGCTCTCCATATTATGTTTCTTGAGACAGATCTCTCACTGAACTGAAGCTCGTTGCTTCAACCTCGCTGGCCCAAATTTGCTGGCTAACAAGGATCTACTTGTTCCCTACTTCATTGCTCTGGGATTGCAGGTGGTTTCTACCATGCCCCACTTTCATATAGCTACTGAGAATCTGAACTTGGACCCTTGTGCTTGAAAAGCAAGCACTTTACCTCCTGGGCCGTCTTGCTAGCTCCTAGGATACTGATGTTTTAACCTGATGTAGACTAGCCCTTCTGTGTCTAGTGCTTATCAAGGGATGATCTAGCTGGGACCTGGGAGAAATGTCAAGGCATGGGATGATGTAACAGTCCTTCTAGCTCATTTGCTGCACTAGAAGCAAGCTGAGGCTTTCCTGAGGAGAAACCCAAGAGACACACGTCACACAGAGACAAATTCCTACTGTCTCAGTGTTCTATTTTATTTTCCACGGCAGTACCTTACATCCCTTAAAAACTGACTTCTAGTCCTCAGCATTGTCCCCAAGGCATTGAAACTTAATGAAACTCAGCTGTGACTCATTCAAACAGTCCTCAAATAAAAGTTTGGCTGGAAAATGCTAGATTCTATTACACAAGGGTAATACTATCTTTAAATAAAAAAAAGAAGGATGTTAGAACATAGTCAACTTTTTCTCAGTAACTAAGTCAAAAGCTTTAAAGTATGTGAGGGGTGAGTATGTAATATGTAATACATATTATTAAAAAAGACTGGGTCACACAGAGGAAAGTAAGCATCAATAGGATGGTCCATAAACCCCATACATTGACATTAACACAAAAACCCCTTATTTATTTGTTTGTTTGTTTGGACTTTTTCAAGACACGGTTTCTCTGTATCTTTGGAGCCTGTCCTGGAACTAGCTCTCATAGACCAGGCTGGCCTCGAACTCGCAGAGATCTGCCTGCCTCTGCCTCCTATGTGCTAGGATTAAAGGTGTGCACCACCATCACCCAGCCTAACTCGTTTATTTTAAATGTATTCAAACAACCAAGGGAAACCACGTTGGAAGAAAATGCAGGAAAGAATATTGTTGACTTGGTAGATTTGTAAGTCCTCTAAGATTTCTTATAAGATTGCCTTTCAAGACAAGTAATTGGTCCTCCCTTTGTAACTGCAAAACGGAGCCTGCCAGTAAAAGATCTGACTGAGAAGAATATGTTGCTTGCCTACACGGTTAATCTATAACAAGTTGCTTGGATATGAATGTACATGTGTTCTTGGGATAATTTGTTTTTCACCTGTAATATGTAAAATGTCTAATCATGTAAGGGATATGGAAAAACATGCTGTTTTTACTTGTATTTATTGTAATCATTCACTTGAAAAACAGAATGTAGCCACATTGTAATTTTTATATTGCCTCAAAGATTTTGTTGGGGTACACAAAAGAATAAAGAAAAAACCATCCAAAAAACAAAAAACAATAGTGTTGACAGAGGCCACTAGTTCATTTCCAGACCACCCTGACTCAAAATAATCACATTTTTGCAATACTGTTTGGCCAATAGTATTTCTGGCTAATTCTTATATCTTAACCCATTTGTATTATTTTATATTTTACCATGAGGTTTGTGGCCTACCAGCAAGGTTCCAGCTGTTGGCTCACATCTTTCTCCTCTGGTGGCTTCATGACTCACTGACTCCGCCTACTTTCTCCCAGCATTCACTTTAGTTTTCCCGCCTAGCTCTATCCTGCTAAGCCACTGGTTGAAACAGCTTTATTCATTAACCAATAAAAACAAAACATAGACAGAAGGACTTCCCACACCAGAATAGTATTAACATCAAATAAAGAATATTAATAAAGATATATAAATTATAAAGGAGAAACTGTGCAGTTTAACAACACAAATTAGATTAAACTTCATCAGAAAGGGATGAAAGGATATTGAAGAAAGTGTTAAGAGATTGTGGAACTCTATCAATCCAACCACCAGCACATAATAGCAGAGTCAAAAGAAAGAAAAAGCTTAAAAGAAACAAAGCAAAGTGTATTTGAATACATACTGGTCATAAACTTCCATTTCTAATTGGGTTGTGTGTTTTCTTGATATCTAGTTTTTTTAGTTTATCATAGTTTGATGTATTTGGCCCCCATAATCTCACAGGGCGTGGCATTATTAGGAGGTGTGGCCTTGTCAGAAGAAGTATGTCAGTGTGGGGGCAGACTTAGGTCTCATAAGCTAAAACTACACGAAATGCCTCAGTGTACTTCATGGTGCCTTCGGATCAAGATATAGAACTCTCAACTCCTTCTCCAGTACCATGTATACCTGAATGCTACCATGTCACACCATGGTGACAATGGACTAAACCTCTCAACTGTAAGCCACCGCAATTAAATCTTTTCCATTATAAGAGTTGCTGTGGTCATGATGTCTCTTCACCAGATATATAGTTGGGAAAGAAAGCAAGGAAGGAAGGAAGGAAGGAAGGAAGGAAGGAAGGAAGGAAGG